>JANHFT010001639.1:213555-225333 GCA_032467955.1 Pseudoxenodon macrops
GAGAGAGAGAGAGAGAGAGAGAGAGAGAGAGAGAGAGAGAGAGAGAGAGAGAGAGAGAGAGAGAGAGAAGAAACACTGCTCTAAATTACCCTAGGACAGTCCATAAATTGCCTGTTCTAAACAGTTTATTGACAATGCAATAATAGCGTTGAAGTAAATCCTTTCTGCCTCCATCACTACAGATAGAAGGCACAATTAATGTGAGATTTATATCATCTAACAGTTTATTCATTCTCTAAAGCTTCTCAGAAAAACAAAAACAAAGAAAGCCAAAGAATGTGCTTAAAAGTGATGGTGTCAAACCCTTCCCACTTCAACTCTACACTGAGGTTAACCAGATTATGGTTATATTGTCTGGATAATCCATCCAATCATTCAAGAAAACCTTTGTATTCCATCTTAACTAGGCATGGGAGGTCAGTCAGAGCCAGCTTATTCCAGAAAATGACCTATCCATGATAATAATGTTGCTCTCATTATGCTTGTGGTAACAATGATGATGAATGGAAGTTATTTTCAGGTAAACAATGGTCTAGTTTATATTTCAGTTCTTTTAATGAATCTACTAATGTATAGCAAGTCCAATTCCACCTGAATGAACTGTAGCTGATGACCAATGAAACAGGCATTATCTGTAGAACTACAAAGTATGCTTATACTAAGTGCAGTATTGATGGCTTCTCCCATTTTAGAATTTGCCTTTAAGAAGGTTTGTTACTTCCTATTATGCTTTTGGCATTTCTTGCATTTCCTCAGATGTTTTACCTGAAAAGAAGCTCCCCCCCCTAAATATTATTTTGGTATTTAGCATTAGACAAAATTGTCAAGGAATGCTTTAATGGATGGGATTCAGAAGAAAATATGCAATTTCATCAGTGTGGAACAATGTCCTAAAATAAGAGAACCAACTAGCCAACTAGTAATCTAATTGGCAGCTTAGTCCTCTGTCCTGTTTTCTACAGTTGGTAATGGTGAATAACAGAATAGCATCTACCATGAGTCTTCAATATTATTTGTGATTTTACATTCGGTTTTGCCAAAGTGCCTTGCCAAGGTGTCTTTCCACTCTCTTAATGAAATATGAAATTTGAAGCAATGTTGAGCTCCTTCTTAGTTGAAACATCTGCACAAACATTAAGGGAAGCACACAAAATAGTTGCTATTACCACAACATTCTTAACAAAATATGAAGGAAGAAGTGCATCGAATTCAGTCCAAAATGAAATGCATTTACTGGAAGCTTGAGGGAAGCCCAAAATACTTTGACTGAAGGGTGAAACACCTCATATGTGTTTGACTTCAATAATACCTGTAATAACAGCAATTAAAGTAATTAAAGAAGCATATTGGTTTGCTGATAGAATGGATTGAGGTATTGCTGCATTTGGACCTCCACATCAGCCATTAGCTGAAACAAGAAAAAACATAAGCTAAAAAATGATTGACAAAATTCCTTGGTGCAGAAGAGATTTATAATCAGCTTCAAAAGAACATTCAAATGTTGCCTTTCTACAGAAATGATTGAGGAACCTCCCATGATTTTAGAAGTTCCTCATGCATCACAACGCAGAGTGAAGACTGGATCAGGATGTAGGATTATGACACTTAGCTATTACAATAGACACTAAAATCTATAAAATAAACACAGATACCACATAACACGTGGTTCTGTTTTAAAGCTTACTGCTACTTTGCATGTGGAACTATTGTGGTTCGCCACGCAAATACGTCCTTTATGAAATGTTAATGCAGCCAATTTATGCGACAGACCATAATGATTGGGAAGGAGAATTAATACCGGGGATGCAATGAAATCTATTCCCTCTGCAAGATTTTTTTTTTAAGATCATAATGAAAGTTGTGGTTAGTTTTGTTAAAATGCTGTACTTCTCAGTTCTTGATGTGATCATATTGCAAGTGGCTGTATTAGAATCATATGCAAAGCTCCAGACAAGAACATATTGGAAAGAAAAGATGAAGGAATATCCATATGCTTCCACATACAGTATATGAATATTTAAGCACAAATTTTACCTGCACGTGAAAAATATGCCTAAAAATAGGACCACTAATATTTTACTTTGATTGAAATATACCTGCAATGCACAGGCTGATCCATTGTTAGGGTGTACAGCGAGGCATTTGGTTAATAAATAAAGACATTTATTCATCTCCATTTTAAGAAAAATGTATAAATATGCAGTCATTTTCTTGGCCACAGCTACTGCATGCTTGACAGTTATGGTCACCTCATACCAGACCTCACCTAGACCTGGGGCAAAGGCAAATCCAGTTTGATTGATTGGGACATTGTGTATTCATCATTAGTCCAGGCTCTGGCAGACAAGACCTGGCAGGTATCTTCTTGTATGCAGACGGCTTTCCTGGTGTGGTCTTAGCTTTTCTGGCAGCTTAGCCGTGAAATTTTATACATTTCTGCGGCAGGGATTAAGGCTATCAAGTCTCCAAGATTTCTCATCTCTCTGTCAGCATATGGCAATTCAACCCTGCTTAATGTCCCCCCTCCCTCCTCCTTCCACCCCCAGAAAGAAAGAAAAAAGGAATGCAAAGGAGCCCTTATTGTCAGGCTTCTCATATCACAGGGTGGGCCCCGAGTCCATCAACTGGAGTTGTCTTTAAGACCAGAAGCAGCTGAAATAAACTGAGTATAATAACAGATTTCTGCAGAACCCCAAACCAACACTGGGACCCCTAGCTTCTCTTTAGAGATTAGAATAGCATTTCTTCTAGAAAGGAAAAAAATCCACTGACAGAGAATCGCTTTCTCTGGAGTAAAGCTTAAGGTATATTAGGAAATAAGAACTTTTAGGCTTCAGATCACATCAATGGTGCTATGGAGAAGGAACTTTATTGTCATAGGGACATAAGCCCAAATTTCTAATAACAGTATGTTTCAGAGGTGGGTTTTAAATCTTACTGCTGGTTCGCTCAGGGGCATGCTGTGGCCTCATGCAGTACTTCTGTATGCGCCAAAGTAAAATCCAAGATGGTGGCACCTATGGCGCCACTATAAGAACTGGCTCAGGAGCATGGCAGGCCCAGGTTACTAACGGTTATACCGAACAGTGCTGGTAAGTTACGAACAGTTCAGTAGAACCAGACCGAACCGTTAGGAACCCACCTCTGGTATGTTTCTCTGAACCATCACCACAAAGAAGGATAGCACTTTGTGATAAAGGAGGTACAAAGACTACATAAATTATGGTAATTGAATTGGAACCAATGATACTTTCTGTATCTTCTTCCTCTGAATGTCCAAGATGATCTTTATTATCACAGAGCTTTTGCCAAGGACGAAAAAAATATGAGTCATAATAGGATGTAAGGATGCAAAGGACTGTAACATGTGGGTTGCTTGGCTTTGTTTAGAGATGGCTGAAGTGGGATAGGTGTCCTTTTTTCTTTTTTTACAAGGGACAGTTTTCTAGTGAGTCAAACATAGAATTACTTTCGTTATGCATCCCTTGAACTTTAGTTGAAATGAGAACACTGCATTCTTCCATTTCAGGACTTAGTTTATTCATTCCTTTGTTACTGTAGAAACTTACTTTAATTATAGTGCATTGGACATTACATTAATGATAACACACACTAAGCAACAATTGGAAATGATATACAGTATAAACATAAATAGTCCTAAAGTCCTTGAACCAGAGGTGGATTCCTACCGGTTCGGACCGGTTCTACTGAGTAGGTAGTAGGTCGCTGATGATGTCACGGAGCTGGTTCTGCTCCATGGGGGTCACCATCTTTAAAAAAAAAACAATTTTTGGGGGGATTCGAATTTTTTTCAGGTTTTTTTCTTCTGTGCATGCGCAGAAGCTGAGTTTCCAGCACTGCGAATGTGTCGCCATCTTGTTTTTGGCCTCTTTTTTGGGGGGATATTTTTGGGTTTTTTTCTACTGCACATGCGCGTGTCCACGTGGCGCAGGAGGTAGCGAACTGGCGGCGAGGTAAGTTAGAACTCACCCCTGCCTTGAACCATTCAGTCAAAGGTGGGTAGCTTGTGATCCACAGGTCAAGCCTTGCAGGCAGAACAATAAAAAATATGCGCAGAATCAAAATCCAAAATGGTGGCACCCACGGAGTCAATGAAGGAACCAGCTCCGTGACATCATCACTGAGTTACTACCAGTTCTAAAGAACCAGTTAGAACCGGTAGGAACCCACCTCTGGCAGCAGCTGGGGCAAGTAACAGGACCTCACCCCATTGTATGCCACTTGGGTCTCAAACCTCTTCAGCATCTTTAATCACTGAGCCATTCCCTCTCTAGGGAATAATTTATTAGGACCTATTCATAATAAATTTGTACATTGTCTTTTGAGTAAGGGAGCAAGCAGTTAACACCTGCATTTTGCAAGTCACATTATCCAAAAGAAAATCATCACATAATATGGATCCAAGTAGTCTTTTTGGATTTTGTTTGTTTGTTCTTGTGGATATTAATCCCCATTATTCCTTATCTCTTCTGTAATAATCCATATACAGTGTTGGGAGACGAATAAAATAATTTCTGTCATGCTTTGATTTAGAAGAGGTTATGCCATATTAGGGACTTTCTTGGAAGCCTCACTTTACCTTGGTAGCCTATCTTTGTTGGTAGCTATTGCACAACACCAGCTTATTATTCACTCCTCATAAGAGTCACTTGACATTTTGAAAGTACTTTTTTCCCTTCTCAGAAAAAGACAATTCAACCTGTTGTGAATAAAAAGACTTCCCACTGATTCCAGATGCACAGGAATCTCATACTGGAAGTAATAAGGCACGTATTTTTGGAGATGGAGAGGGCTATTTTTGTAGTAGTAAGAAAGTAACAAGTGATTTTTTTTTATGATGCAACGTTTATATTCTAAATATTAAGCTGCAAAATACTTAGTCTTTCTGCAGCTTATAACTAGTTTTTTTTTTTTTTATCAAATAGGTTTACTGCTGTTTTAGTTTACTTTAAATGGCTGATTTATCCATTTGAATATTGTCAAGCTTGGACTAGAATGTAGGATATATTTTTGCCAGTGCTGTCCAAAGGCTGGTGCTTGCATACGTTTTGGATTATGGTGTCCCATAAGGTTCTATCATGTCCGCTCTGCTGTTTAATAAAGAATTTATCACAAGAAACTTTAACAAAAAGTATTATCAATATATGGAGCTGCACAAATCAAGTCCCTGATCCTATTGTGCATGGCTTTAATACTTACAAGACCATTTATATCCATAGAGTTAATGTCACACTCTTTGGTCTTTGATAGGAAACTTTTTACAGGTTCTACTCTAGATAAATCTAGTATAGATAGCAAACCAGGGATGGGCTGTGGATCTTTTTGCTGCCGGTTTGCTCAGGGTTGTGCCTTGTGTGTGCACATGCAGTAATCCAAAAATAACTTATGCGCAGAAGGAAAATCCAAGATGCCGGCGCCCACAGAGACACCGGCAGACCCGGCTCCATGATGTCATCAGCGAGTTACTAACAGTTCTAAATAACCAGTTAGAACTGGTAGGAACCCACCTCTGTAGCAAACTATGCCTTTTCCATGGTGAGGTTTTCATTATGTAATAAATTACAGTTGCAATTGAGATTGCCCCCTTTTTAGTAGTTTAGAAATGGCTTTAAAGGCTTCACCTTTCTAAATTCCCTACTTACCACATCACTATGGTACTAGACTTGTAACTTTGTATAGGTTTGCGAATGATATATATATACATATAAAATTTTCTTGCCACCTGCTTCCAGTTTGTCTTTGACAATTTCCCTTTTGTTGAATTTTACATTATAAGTCTTTTTATTCAGTGGCATATCATACACACTGATGATGAGAATGAATGAATGAATGAACAAAAATAATTATAGTATCATCTACAAGAGCTTATATACAGCCTTAGCCTAACAACAGCTGGTGCTGAATTTCTTTGATGAAGTATTAGCAAGATGTTCACATGTCCATCAGCTCTGTCTGAATCAGAACTTTTTAATAAAGATGTTAATAAATGATATTCTGCTAATTTTATAAATTTTCAATGCAACAAGTGGATCAAGAAAAGAAAGGACTCCATTGCTGGACTGGAGGATATTACAAATATGCACTTATTCTCTCTCTCTCTCTCTCTCTCTCTCTCTCTCTCTCTCTCTCTCTCTCTCTCCATGTAATTTTCCTATATTTTCCATTTATATTATCTTGATATTTGTTAAAAAATCAATTTAGATAAAACAGCATTAGAAGATTGTAAAATAATTTTATGTGGGTTTTTTAAAACTGACTAAATATAAAAGATTGACATGTCTTCCCACTGATTAGAGATGATAGGTATTTTTGTAAATATGTGTTTGTGTGTATATATACAAACCTATTTGGGGAAAATCTTTATAATACACACAGAGAGACCGCAAATGCACAAAGACACACCTCCCTCCACCTATTGTAACACCAACTGACTATGACACTTTCATAATAAAGAAAAACAAAATACTTCATGCCAGTTTTGAAAACACATTAACTACCTTCTAGCCTCCAATGAGAAGTTTTAAAAAAGCACCTGTCTTTTCCAAATCAGAGAAGAAGCATTTTTGGTTCTTCTTATTATAGAACAAATCATCCTAAACCTTTAGCTTCTTTTTTAACTTTTTATTTAGTAATTTTGCACTTTCAGCCTACCTTCATTTGTACAAATCATTTACATTGCTATCCATAGATACTGTATGAGTTGCTGACCATGATGAAACCACAATGATAAAATGTGTATCATGATGTCATGACATACATTTCACCTTTTTGTACTTGGATCACAACACTGCATGCAATTAAGTGAGGGGCAGAGTCTGTACAACAACATCAAAATCTTGTTATTTATGCCTCTCCTACAGATGTCTAGGTTGCTACCTTGCAATATCATTATTGTCTGTTTCTGTCCTTAGTTAGCCAACATTAACTTATTTCTTCAAGATCTTCTGTTCAATATTACAATTTTATCTTATATATAGGCTATATAAACTTACTTCATATTTGAAAAACTCATTGTATATGTAAATGCCTATGTTATATTGAAGTATATGTCAACTGTCTAGAAATGTAAGGATAATGAAAATACATGCTTTTATGTTTCTTTGTTTTTTTTAAATACTACACCAAGGTTGGAGAGATGCCTATTCTATATCACTATAGATTTTTTTAAATTTGTACTGGTGACTGAATTTCATGAGAGCATGATTCAATTTGAGTCTATGAAATTTATATTTATTCAAGTTCTTCCAAATTGCTCCTAATTTTTTTTCTTTTGCCAAAGAAATCTAATTCTAAAACCTACTCCTGGTAGGTTTTATTAGTATTATAAAGATGTGTCTTATACAATCTTATATGATGATAGGCACAACTATTTTGTATAATAAATATGAGGAATTTGCTTTTTGTAGAGTTATTTACCGGTAATTGCAGACACAGCAACTCATGCTACTTTCTTTTTCTAATTCCGTATCTATGTCAGAAATATCATACCAATACACATGTCATCTATACAGAAACCGAGGGGGCAGAGAGTATCTTTCATCATTATTATCAACATCATCACCTTCATGCTGATCTCACGGCTGCATGCAGGCCACTCTTCAAGGAAAGGATTAGACATCTTTAAACAGAGGTAATGTCTCTGCTGTTATTGGGGGTTTTAAAGTCATATTTTGAGTTTAGTTGACACAGTTTAGAAATCTGATGCTAATATACTCAAAATATCGCCAAAATTTCAAACTGATGATCAATCAAAATCCATCCAATGGACAGAAGCTGAAATCAGACAACCTTGGCGTATAATCCACTACAGAGTGCACTAGAGTTAAGAGGGTGAAAATAGAGAAGAGACAAATGACTTCTTGACCTACACAGAAAAACTCATAAAGAAAAGAAAAAACCAAAAATAATGGAAATTATGAATCTAATATTTACGTTCTTCCAAATATATTTTGATTTCTTTCTTTTTTGGTAAAAGATATATTAAATAACATAAAAATATGCAGACACCCTCTTGGGCCTTAAAAATGCATTGACATTATGACTGTAAAAAAAAAATCTATACATTCTTTCTGACCAAGGATTTAAAAGATTGTCCTTGAAAGTTAATTTGGGCAAATTCTGGTGATTACATTCAAGAATCTTTCCTACAGATACTTTTAGTTGCATAGGTAAAGTTACATCCACATTTGCTCAGATAATCAACCAGTTCAAGAAAGAGATAAACAGTGTTATACATTTGATTAATACCTTTTATGCCAGTTTGCTTGTGGGCTACATCATGTGCTATAAATTATCTAGAAAGAACCATAATGAAATCAATACCCAAACCACTAAAAGTACATATAAAGGACTTCAGTTGAATTTAGAAGTATGAGAAGTACCATAAGAGGCCAGCACTGCATACTCTATTAATTAATAGGAACTAGTAAATCTGTTTCAGGTTTTGTACTACTTATATTTGTTTAAGTTCAATTCATTCTGTTCTAGTTCCATACACATTTAAAAAAAAAGTCTGCCTGAAACTGTACTCAATTTTAGTACCATATTTCCCTTAAAATGACTTTTTTTTTGCAAACAAATTTCCTTAACATATGTCCTATGTTCAGTTCTGCTCAAAATAAGCATTTTTAATACACAGTACTAAAACACAAAATATGTGAAGAAGTGAAGGACAATTCTTTTGAAGTATTATGTGCATTAAAAATTAAATTATATTTTCCCCCTCCTCCATTTCCCCTGCCATTTTTCTCAAATGGTTGAAAATGGCTTATACTTGACACAGGGAATGGGTGGGATTGTGTTCAATAGAATTAAGGACAATCAACAGGATTTAAGACAGGGGAAGGACTAGAACATAGCAGGTAGAATTTAAAATGAGTATACAAAGGTCCAGGTACAAAACCTAGAATTTTTACTTCAAACGACTAAAGTGTGCATGTGTGGGTTTCATTTGTTTGTTTTTTTAATTTAAGGAACATAAATCAAATACATTGGCACAGAATTCAGGTCATGTTGGCAATTGTACTCCTGGGAAAAATATATTTTATGTAAAAATAAACATTCCTAAAGTTTGAAGGGACTGTTTAGGCTATCAAGTTTATCTTCTTTCTTAGGAGCCCTGATGGTGCAGTGGTTAGAATGCAGTATTGCAGGCTAACTCTGCCCAGAGATTGCAGTTTGAGCCTGATGGGCTCCAAGTCAACCATCCTTCCAAGATCAGTAAAATGAGGACCCAGATTGTTGGCGGCAATATGCTGACATTGTAAACTGCCCAGAGAATGCTTTAAAGTGCTATGGGGTAGTATATAAGTCTAAGTGCTATTGCTATTAGTGCAGAGATCCAAATTAAAGCATCCCAGATATGTAGCTCATTAGGTTTCACCTGAATGTATAGAACAAAAGGATCCCAATCTTCTTTGCATTATTACTTGGAATAGTAGGAAACAGGATGGTAGGTGTGGGTTTTTTGGGGGGAGGGGGACGTTTCTCTGTAACATTCTTTCATAATTTGAAGAGAGTTCTCAAATACACTTTGGGATTCTGTTTTCAAGCCTAATCATATCTACTGTAGGACCTTTGGTCTCTCATTCTTTCTCACTTCTTAAAACTTTGTTCCACTCTCCTAATCGTCATTTTTGTCCTTCTCTGAATTTATTGCAGTTTGCCTGTAATCCTCTTAAACTGTGGTGAAAAAGGACTCTGTGTTTGAGATTTTCTTCCTGATTATGTATTTCGATGTATTTCTTATAAAAAGATTTATTTAAACACATACATACATACTTACTTACATACATACATACTATTTGTTCATTCAACAACCACATCAACATTTTTGGACAAGTGGGAATTAGGAAGGATAATTGCATTCTGATCTTCACATTAGCCTTGGAAATATAAATCACATTGATTTGTTTTGAAAGGAGGTCCCTCTTCAAAATACCCCCTCCTCAAACCACACTATTGAGTAATTTTCCTGGAACATTTTCAAAGATGCTTCCCTTTGATATAAATAATATGCACTATAATTTATCTTAAACATCCCTAACTATTCCTTTCCACAAATCATGCCCGAAGCATCTACCAACTATAATAAATGAACAAAGAAAAATCAATAAAACAAGGTGCTCTAAATACCAGTAAAAGTTATCAAAGAAATCCAACCAACAAACAAGTAGGATTAAAGCATAACAGGGGAGATGATAAAATATTAATCTGACAATATTAATAGTCACAAGAGCAGTATGTCAGAGAGAATAGAAGCTAATCATCTACTAGGGCAAATGCCCACCAACAAAGCAAAAATACAGACAATGATACAAAGTCATTAGTGAGAAAATGGGGAAGGGTGGAAGATACCAAATCAATAGACACAGGCTCCCCAAGCAGATCAACAAACAGAAAAGACAATTCAGCCATCAATATTATTTGTTTATTTAAACTTTCAAAAGCAAAGTACAACCATGAACTTAGAATCTAAATTCTTTTGTTTTCCTTTTAAATTTCTTAGATATTTTCCCCAAGAAGGCCACATGATGTGTGTCTGAGGGGACTGTATGCTGGTGTTCAGATGTAAAAAGTTGAACATTCCTATTAGTTGTAAATCAGCCATTGTGATTGGTTAAAACAGCTTTCCGTCTCCCACCCATTCTTCTTGTATAAAATGCAAGGGGTCCTGTGCTTACCACATGCCAGTTAAACATGGCTGCTTCTGTCAGAGGTGCAGCTGACAATAGGAATGAAGTCTTGATAAAGGAGGAGCGAAGAGTCCATATGTCTCACTGTTAAACAGGATGAATATAAAGCCTACAATTTTAATTTATGATGATGGTTGTATATAATGTATGGCTTTCTATAGACAAACTGAAGCATTACCTCTTTATCGGTATAAAGCAGGATTCTTGGCAATTTATTATAAGGAAGTAGCTTACTAATATACTGGCATTTTTATTGTTAAGGTCAGTACAATGATAGAACTTGTTTCTGCCTTTCTTATTGCTTATGGAGGGAAAAATCAGATGCTCATCACTTTACACTTAGCTTCTGATATTAGCAGGGTAACTGTTTTAGAGTCCATTTCCCACTGGAGCTAAAACATCAGATTAATAAATGATAGGAGAAGGAAGAATCAGAATCTGGTTCCATGCAGTTTTTCCTATGTATTTCCATTTGTAAAGCTAATCAAACACATTTACCAAAAGAGAAAGAGAGAACGAATCAGCTATGCTGCTATGGTATTGCTTGCCTGATAGACAGCATGCAACTCTAATTAGCACTGCTGTCTTTTCAAATATTATACAGCACAAAGTTATTGAGAGTAATTTCCTGAATGTTTGCACTGCTAGATTTCATCATAGTTTGATGTAAGATAGTATTTTGATACAATTGGAATATATGTAAGTAAAGCAACAATGCTATCTTATTGTAACAGAACAGATTATTTATGTTTCTTTTTATTGTTTGGTCTAGTATATATATATATATTTCAATAATTTTATTAGAGATTCTATTACATAAGTAAAATCTATACAACTACAAAAGAAACAGATACATTTAAATAACTAAAAGAATAAAGATTAAAAAATAAAAATAAAAATAGAAAAATAAAAAGGAAACCTCCTTCATCCCCCAGCACATATATCAAGATTAAAAACTAGTCACTATCTCCTAAAATAAAATAAAACATCTCTTCATGTTTTATCTTTGCCCAGTTTTTATAAACCATTTCTGAAATCTCATCCAGGCCTATTAATCAATAAA
>JANHFT010001640.1:0-10714 GCA_032467955.1 Pseudoxenodon macrops
CGACCCAACGGAACTTCCGATTTGCCCATTGGGCTGATTTTTCACCCTCTGGAAGCTTCTGGGAAGTGTCCTGAAGCTTCCAGTGGGTGAAAAACAGCCCTACAGGACTTCCGGTTTGCCCGTTGTGCTGTTTTTCACCCTCTAGAAGCTTCAGAGAAGTGTCCTGAAGCCTCCGGAGCTTTCAGGGAAGTGTCCTGAAGACTCTGGAGGATGAAAAACGGCCCTATGGACAAACCAGAAGCGACTTAGTGTCTTAGTGGATCAGCACTTAAGTATGAAACAACAGTGAGCTGCAGCTGCCAAAAAAAGCCGATGCAATCCTAGGCTCCTTCAACAGAGGGATAGTACCAACATTGTGTGAAGAGATAGTACCGTTTTACACTGCACTAATGAGAACACACTTGAAATATGGTGTCCTGTTCTGGTCACCACAATACAAAAAACGCTGAGATCCTAGAAAGAATACAGAGAAACCATAAAGTGAATGGTTGAGGATACGAGGCATGTCTAATCTAAAAAAGAGAAGGATTAGAGGTGACAAGATAGCAATCTTCCAGTACTTGAGGGACTGTGAGAGAAGAGGAAGTCAAACTATTCTCCAAAGCACCCAAGGGCAGGGCAAGAAGTAATGGGTAGAAGATCATTAAAGAGAGATCCAACCTAGAACCAAGAAGAAATTTCCTGACAATGAGAACAATTAATCAGTGAAATAGCTTGCCTCCAGTCTGCTCAATGTTTAATCATTGGAGGTTTTCAAGAAGATATTGGACAATTGTTTTTCTGGAATGATATAAGATCTTCTGGTGGAGCAGGATGTTAGACTAGAAGACTTCCAAGTTTGTTATTCCAACCTTGTTATTCTGTCTTCTATGTTCCACTTTATTTATTTATCCTATTTAACCAAAATCAGACTGAAACTCAACTTCACGAAATAGGCCCAAGCCCATGCAAACATGACTTGCAATAGGATTACGGCCCTATTTTTCCATATGAATCATGAACAGAGAACAGAAGGCAGCTACATCTTCTGGCCTTTTCCCAAATATTTGAGCTGAGAGTGCCTACATTGGCAAAGTAATGTCTGTAGAGATGAGCAGCAGATTATGAATAAGTTCTCTATGCAGTCAGAATACATCCCTCCATACACATCATCTGTTTTCCTTTCCTGCAAGTGATGATATGCTAAGTGGAGAAAACAATTAAGGAATAGTATGAGAAATTAAAGGCATGGTATACGGAAAGGAAAAATACAACTATATCTCGTTTGCACCAACACCATTCACTATAATAGTCCCTATGCTTTCATTCTTATGAACCAGCATTTCTCAACTTCAGCAACAGATTTCAATTCCCAGAATTCCCCAGTCCACATATCTTGAAAGTTGATCAGGTTGAAAAACAGTATTGTAAACTATCTTTGCTTCCGTCACATCCATGCTTCATGTATTATCCTTTCTTTCAACTTGCCTCTTTCTTGTTGAGGGTCTCATCAACTTTATCCAGCCATGACTTTCTCACACTTCCCCTTTCTCTCAACTCATTCACTCTTTCATGTTTTTGTTTTGCAATTTGTTTTCTTTCATAAGTGAAACATCTTCCCAAACTGTGTTCAGCGGAATCCTTGTATTTCTTCCATATTAGTTATTATGAGATATTATGGGTCCCTCTGTTGGACAAAAAATTCCTGAGTTTGTTCCCAGTTGGGAAGCAGTCACCGATGCTGAGAAGAAATAGACATGGAAGCCAGCTGCCAGAAAAGGGATCCTTTAATTCAGGAAGGCAAGAAAAGTAGTGACACAGCTAGAGCGTGCCTGGCTTGCAAGCAGATTGGGGATGTGACTCTGACTGAGCCTTTTATGCTTAATTTGAAGCTCCTACAGCTTGATGGGTTTATTTGTATGCCTCTAGTTAAAGTGATTGCCATGTTTCATCCAAAAACAAGCCTGTGAAGTAGGGCCCTTGGGAGGTCTTCTAGTCCAGCCCTCGGCAGGGCCACAGTCTGAGGCTCCGGACTCCCCCTCGCAGGATTCTTGTGGCCGCGTCAGTTTGTCTTGCACGACGCCGTCGCCCGCTCGCGCCTGGAAGCGGTGGCCGCAGCAACGAGGACGGGCCATCGAGGCCTGGCGAGGCTACAGCTTCGCGCTAGTTGCTCCCCGCAATCGGCAATGTCTGCCCTGGAGACCGCAAAGAACAGGCTGTCCCTTCGATCCGGGCTGACGGGGCTTCGCGAGGCCGCTGCTTGGCCGCCAGAGGGATGCAAGAGCTCGAGGCCTGTGAGGGAAGGCCGGCCTACTCCAGGCTCCAGAAGGCCCGGCACATGGGTTGCCGAGGCAACGCGAGCGGGAGATCGATAGGTGCCGGCTCTCCTCCCTCCTCCAATGGAGAAGCGCGATTTCCGGATGCGCCCGCCCCTTCCGCTGGGCGCCCGCCTTCCTCCGTCCCCTGCGCGGCGACGCCGTTGCCATGGCAGCAGAGCAGGCCGAGGCCCAGCCGCGCCGATGCCGAAGCTGCTCCTCTCGCCGGTGCCCGAGCAGGAGGCCGACGCGGCGGGGGAGCGGCTCTCCGGCGGCGCGTCCTTTGCGTCCCTCTCTCCGAGCGCCTCCAGCTCGCGGAACTCAAAGGCAAGGAGGAAAGAGCCGCCTCCCGGTCGACAAATTGGACCTCAACTCCCATTAACCCCGGTGCTGGGGATGATGGGAATTGTAGTCCAGCGTCAACAAACTGACGGGATGGGACGAATCAGACTGATTTTTTAAAAAAAAGGAAGGACCAGGCTGGGATGTTAGACCTCGGCAGCACGCCTGCTGCGGATGAGGGTGGTTGTAGTCCAGGAAGGCTGTGAGGAACGGTGCCGTCTGGGGATGAGGGCGGTTGTAGTCCAATACGTCTGGTAGACCGTGGGGAGCTTTGGCGGGGGTGTTGGTGTTGGACTAGATGACCTACAAGGTCCCTAACAACTCTCTTAATCTATCTGTCTGAGCAGGGATGGCTGGGGATGATGGTGGTTACAGTCCAAAAGAGAGAATGGCACTTTGGGGTTTTGCTTTTATTGATACAGGTAGTCCTCGACTTACGAGCACAATTCAGCCCAAAATGTATGTCGTTAAGTGAGAAATTTGTTAGTGAGTTTTGCCCCTTTTTACGATTTTTTCTTTCCAATTTATTCAGTGACTCACTGCAGTTGTTAAACTAATAACACCGTTGTTAAGTGAATCTGGCTTCCCCATTGACTTTGCCTGTCAGAAGGTCGCAAAAGGGGATCAGGTGACCCCAGGACACTGCAACCGTCGTAAATATGAACCAGTTGCCAAGCATCCGAATCTTGACCACAGGGACGCTGCAACGGTCATAAGTATGAAAAATGATCATAAGTCACTTTTTTCAATGACGTAACTTTGAACGGTCACTAAACGAACTGTTGTAAGTCGAGGACTACCTCTAATATTCATATTTTATGACATAATGTCTCAACCAAGGGAGAGCACTGGGTTTCCACAAAGCCACCTGTCTCTCTTTCCGGTCTAATTCATGCAAATTCATAGCAAAATAAAGGTTTTTCAATAAAGGAGATCTAGCCTCCAATTTTTAATGCCGGTTTCTCTTGACAAAACAAGAACAAGAGGAGAATATTTGTAGCTCAGGCTTAAAGAGGAGGGGGTTGTGGTGCTGTCTGAATTTGGTCAACCTCATAAGCCCCCAGGGATTGGAACTTGGCTTGTTCCTGGCTCTGAAAAGCAGAGGGATTACATTGGTAGTCGAATGAAATGAAAAAGTCTGGTCTTGATCAGGATTATGGAGATTAAGAATCCTGCATTGAAAGGGCTGAATTAAAAAGAATAAATGAGTTGTCATAATATGTAACTGTCCATAGCTCAGGAGATGCATGACAGGAAACCACAAATATAGGCAATTGGGTTTGCTAAATAGGTTTTTTTTCTAAATATGCTTCTGAGCCACAATATTGCAGCAATTTCTGCTTTTTATCTACTTTCATGCAAACGGCTGTGTTCTTGCTTATGTAACCATATAAACCACATAAAGTATAAAACCATGTCAAATAGTCGTTTGGGATTCTTCCAGCTTTGTAAGTTCTTCCCGCTTTTATACAGATCTAAGTAAATATGACTCAGAGAGAATGAAATTTTGCCCCTTTGTTTGTGCCAGGTCAGAGCTAGATTTCCTGGTTGACACTGGTGCAAATTTCTTAGCTTAGTATCCATTTTGGTGTTTTGTTTTTGTTGGGAGATGAAAGCATGCTTCAGAAAGTTACCTTGCAAACTTTAATTATTGGAATGTTTACTTCCTGAATGTTTACTTCTCACTTCCTGAGATAAAGTTAGTTAAAGTGACATAATTACAAAATGAGCTGCTGCTTAATCATATTAGCAATAGGGGGGGGGAGCTTGAATATTTCCAATGTATTTGTTATATTTCTATTAGAATATTGAGAGTCTATTATTAATTCTACATCCTGTATTTTACTCAGCCTGCTTGATAGAAACCATATGTTTTATTCAGGTTTCCAAGGCTGCTGATTTTCCTGATTGGTTGCTGTTCAAGTTTGGAAAAAAAATCTTGTTTTTCAAGGGTTTTGTTTATCTGGACCTCTGTCATTATTTTTTGGGGATAGAGATAGGTATGTTCGTATGTTTCTGTATCTTGACACGGTATTTTATCAGGCTTTTTCGAGGTCCCCTGATATATCAGAACCCATCTGCCGGAAGAAGAGCTCCTGCTTCTTGGAGAAAGCATTAAACTATTCTGAAGAAGAAGGTGAGGAAGAAGAAGAAGAATCAGAAGATGATGAAGAGGAAGAGTGGGACACAGACCTTGAAACAGAAAGTACGGATTAGACAAGTTGCCAAGCTTCTTACAATTGCCAAGGTTGGGAATCATTGAACTAGACCCAGGGAGACCCAGAAGTCTTTAGTTCATCTTTAACTGTGGAAGCTCCCTGGGTGACTTTGGGCCAGTCAGTCTCTCTCTCTCTCTCTCAGACCAACTTGGTACATCACAAGATTGTTATGGGAAAAAATAGAGTGGAAGCCACCTTGAGCTACTGATGTAAAGGCAGGATATACATGTGTCAAACAGGTAAACCAATAAAGAGCTCCCAAGGATAAGTTGGCAGCTAAGCAAGCATCAAGTATTCCCTCCCCATCAACCTGATACAAATTTTAAGACAAGCTCATGAGAATTTGGCCACTCTTTAATTAACATTTGTAACCTTTCGTTCTTGTAATTTTTAATTCTGAACATCTGATGCCCTGGTGCAGAACGTTAGGACTTTGAGTGGCCAACCTGCATTCTGAGCAATGAATATTATTACGCCTCTGAAATGAAAGCTTAGGATTGGCCATTGTTAGCCTGGCTTCCACAAATGTGTCTTGTTTCTTTTTAAGCCAAGTAATGGTTGGTAGCCATTTTCAAGGCATGGTGACTTTGGTGCAGCTCTTGTGAGTTTCAAAACAAACACACCAAACTCTTTTGTGAATTGCTTTGAGAAAGTCATTATCCCCTCTGTACGGTTTGCATACAAGACCACTGAATGAGTATCTGGTTCAGGGGACGGTGGTGGGACTCGGGCTGGTGCTGCAGTTTCTAAAGTCCCCTTGCTCTTGCACTGCCAGAAACTACAGATGCTTCCTGGGTCTGGTTGTTTTACAGAAAGCCAAGGATGATCCTTGCTTTCATTTTTCTCTTTGTCTTGGCTTAGAATCTACAATATGCTATGATCCTGCCGGGGAAGCCAGATACCTTGCAATCTGTCAAGCGTACGGCGTGGTTCCTATCTCTTATTTTTTACGGCATATGAAAGATTCTGAACTGACTCTGAACCATCGTGGCCTTAACCCTAAGGTAATTGCTGCCAGCAGGTGTCCTTTTGACCCGGCCACTTCAGGACTTCCTTTGCACTCCTCACTGCCTTTGAATAGTCTCTCTTCCCCCTCTCCTTTTTTCTGTCTGTGTTGCACTTGGGAATATTATATTGCTTTATACAGTTATTTATGGGAATACTCAAGGAGCTTTACGGTACCAACACTACACCTTTGCAGAAATATGTAGGCGCCTGATTAAATTTTACCTTCAAAACTAAAAATGTTCAGGGTGTCTTACAGAGAAAAATGAGTTAAACACATCTAAATACAATACAGTTGTTAATAACAAAGCATAAACAACCAATTTAGTCAACATAAAACAGAGGAATAAAATAGACCAGTTGAAATGACAAAGTGGTAAAGAGATCCTTGCCTGGCACTGATAAGATGGCAGAGCAGGCTCAGGGGACAGTCTTCTATCAGAACCCAGAGCTGCTACCCACTAAGCCTTTTAGGAGGAGAGCCAGAGGGCCACCTGCAGAGGAGAAGAGGGTTCCAATCCTTCACTCTCTTTTTGACAGGCACCTGTTTCAGTTTGTGGCCATTTGTCTCCAGAGAGGATGACTCTGTACCTTTTAGACCTTTAAACAAGGTCTAAAGTGACTGGGATGCGGTGGCTCAGTCGCTAAGACACAGCTCGTTGATCAGAAAGGTCGGCAGTTCAGCGATTCGAATCCCTAGTGCCACGTAATGGGATGAGCTCCCGTTACTTGTCCCAGCTTCTGCCAACCGAGCAGTTTGAAAGCATGCAAAGGTGTCCTGCGTGCCGGCCACATGACCACGGAGACGTCTTCGGACAGCGCTGGCTCTTCGGCTTTGAAACAGAGATGAGCACCGCCCCCTAGAGTTGGGAACGCCTGGCACATACAGTATGTGTGAAGGGAACCTTTACCTTTACCTAAAGTTCCTGGGCCAGTTCCTGGCAAAGCAGCCTCCAGGGCCTTAGCCATCACAGTTAATTGGGACTTATGGAGTCAAAGGCAGCAGGTGCTGCTGGCATATGGTGGAGCCCCCCCTCCTTCTCAAGGCCTGTGCTTGATCTATGTGGGAGGCCAGATGTGCTCATGTGGCAGTAGAGCTTTGCTGCCCACTTCCAGGCTGCAGATCAGGAGACGTGACCTCATTTTCTTTTCATGGCTGCTGAAATAATTCCACCAGGAGCTGCAGTGCATTTCACTGGGAGGTGAGGCTGAAGGCAAAGCTGGATGGGGCTGCCTTCGTCCAGCACCTCTTCTGACCCTTCCTTTCCTTATCACTGCTTGGCTGGAGGTTTAAAAAGGTCCCTTGCTAATGGCTTTTCCGTTTTGGCAGAGCCTCTTGTGAAATTAAGGAACGGCCATGCCAGCTTCCTCCCAGGCTGCCCAAAGCATAAGCACCGCCAGAGGCCTGGGCTAGACCCGCAGCATTCTGCCCTCGTAGCTCTTCCCTCCTCTGCCTCTTCTTTTAGGCCGCCAAGGCTCTCGCTCTTTCCCTGACCAGCAACACGTCCATTGTGAAGCTGAACCTGAGTGACAACGGGCTGGATGGAAGCGGAGCAATTGCGATGGCGGAGATGTTAAAGGAAAATTGCTACATTTCAGGTGCACGTCTTCATTGGGAGATTGGGAGAATTGCTTCTGGAGGCCAAATGGAGAGTCCATGTAATCCGTAGCCTTGAGGTATTTTGGGCTGGCTGTTAAACCAGAATCCCCTCTAGAATGTCCAGTTTTATAAAGCAAAGACGTCTTCATTTCATCTAATGTAGCAGTAAAGCTTGAATCTTTGTTGAAACGGCTCATAAGAATTTAGTCCCCTTGAGTTTTACACGGGGCAGCCCAAGCATAAGGATTCCCAATGAAATGGTGGCTTGTAAATTTGTTTCTTTGCTTTACGACATGCAACATGTGCTGCCCCCAAATAAAGGCGCCATGTGTGATGGGTTGAGATGAGGAGTGTCTTTCTCCAAGGGATTCTCCACGAAACCAGCTTTTTGCCCAGCTTTCATTCCTGGTCAAAGGGGCTTGAGGAAGAAAGACATGCTGGGCTAATGGGTCTGGGGGATTTTGCATGGTGAGCCAGCTAGAGGTCAACCTTCTTCTCTTTCAGAATTTGATTTATCAGAGAACAGAGTCGGGATGAAAGGGGCACAAGCTCTGTCCACGGTGCTTCGGGAAAATCCAGTTCTTGTGACCATGAAACTTTCAGGAAGTGAATTAAACGACGGGGCAGCCAAATACCTGGCAGATGCTTTAGTGACCAATCAGAAAGTGGAGCACCTTGATCTGAGTCATAACATGCTCGGAGAGCCAGCAGGTAAATGTCATAGAAATATCGTACTTGGCTGCAGTGTGGGAAGCGCTGTGTAGCACATGTGAGGAAAACACAGATCTACGTAGACATGCCATTTGTGTGTTCATGGCCCTTTGGTTTCTAGAGCACCCCATACCTTTAAGGGAATATGGATGGTTTCATTAAGGGCCAGCTGTGGTTTTCTTAAGCTAAGAACTAACCAGTAGGGTTTATTTTGTTGGGGGGGGGAATAATTGCTGGGCTGTGACTCGGTCCCTCCTTCCCTCCCTTCCTCTCTCCCTCCCTTCCCCCTTTTCTTCCCTTGTTACCTGCTGTGGCTTGGAATCTCCTTCGCCTCACCCCATGAGAGGTTTTGACTTCCCACCAGCCCCATCTCTTTCTTCTCCTTATGTTTTGAAGAAGACTTTGTGATTTGATGGAGAACAGGCGGGGACAAAAGGAAGAGAGAGAGAGAGAGAGAGAGAATGCAGAAAATAGGGAAGAGCTACCAAAGTTGAGAAAGCGAAAAAGAAAATTAAGGTAGGGATTAGAAAGTTGGGCTCACTTAAAGTTTCTGTCTGCCCTTTTAAGAGTTTTATCCATTGGTTTACCGAAAAAAATTGCTTCCTGAAATAGAATTATTGATATGTAATACTAAAATTGTGTAGGAGTAATTAAAAGTATAAAAAGGTTATCAAAATAATTTATGTAGCATTTGCTATATCACACAAGGACTAGAAATATAAATGAACAAGTCAAAGTACCACAATATGAATAATAGAGAGAGAGAGAGAGAGAGAGAGAGAGAGGGGCACAACCAGAACTGGGAAGCTAAAAAGTACATATGTATTGCTGAAAAACATTATGGTTAGCTTCTGATAAAACTTTTCTGTACAGAAAAAGGATAAAAAGCCAAGTCAGAACTTTGTTTTCTTGGGGGGGGGAAAAACAAAGGGGGCTGTTAATGTTTTCTTGTAGGACACGTGGTCAACTTATCAGTCTGAGATTTCCAGAGAAAAGGGTGGAAGTTTGTCTTCCTAACATGGCCAGAGTTTCCCTCAGCTTTATGTGACAGCAAGGGCAGCCAGAAGCTGCAATCTGCTGGGGCAAAAGTAAAAATGCCACAACCCAAAAGGTCTCCTCCAGATTGATTGCAAAACCCACCAAAAACTTAGATCTCTTAGATCTTCAGTCCCATTTGTGGAAATCTTAAAGTGCCTGAGGAGAACTGGGCTTCCACGACACACAGTCTAAGAAATTCTGCTCTAAACTTGGGAACAGCTAGGCTTGACCTGAGGAAGGAGAATAAAGCCTCTCCATGTCATGGCGTTGATCACCAGAAAGCTTCTGGGCAACCCCGTGGTTTCCTCAAATGGGAGGTGTGCAGGTGTGCTTGTGAACTGCGCCAAGCCTGTGAATGAGCTGCTAGGGAAGGAGCTGTTTCTGGAACTCTCTGGCGATTCCCACAAGCAGGTGCTCCTCAGAGGTCCTGGCTCTGTGGGAACCTCTTCCTGCTGCTTGCAGATCCTTCTCCCTCTGTGAGCTGAAATCTCTGCCGAGGTGAGAAGAATTGCTTTGAGAAAATTCAGCAGAAAAAGCCACATTAGGTTGGATAGCAATAGCATTTAGACTTATTTACCACTTTACACTGTGTTACGGCCCTCTCTAAGCGGTTTACAGAGTCAGCCTCTCGCCCCCAACAATCTGGGCCCTCATTTTACCCACCTTGGAAGTACGGAAGGCTGAGTCCACCTTGAGCCAGTCAGGATCGAACTTCTGGCAGTGGGCAGATGGGCCCACAGTAGCAGTGGGCTAATGCCTGCAATACTATAATCTCACCATTGTACCACCACGGCTCCTGTACGGGGAGAGGCTGCTATTGTAAATGGGGGGACGGGGACGGGACCCAAGAGCGTGTCATTCTTTTGCAAAGCCTCCCTCAGTTTGACGTTTCAGGCTCTTTCCCATTTCTTGTGTCTCCATTTACATCGAACCAGGAGAAGCTCTTGGAGTGGCCATGGCGGAAAATGTGGGGCTGAAGGAACTCAACCTCAGCTGGAACAACTTCCGGGGCCAAGGAGCAGTGGCTGTCGCCAAAGGCTTGGGGGTAGGAGAGGGGACTTGGCTCGAGGGTTTTCCTGATGGATAAAGTTGTAAAGCATAAGAGGTTATTTCACCCCCTCCATCCTCTAAAGTACAAGCAAGTTTGAAATAGTTTGGCCCTGCTCATTCTAGTGTATAGTGCAGGGGTGGGCAACTAATGTTTATTTTATTGTCTTAAGGGTTTTTACTGTTTGTATCATTTTAAAACGTTTTAAAGTTTTTAGTTGTAATATATGTTTCTGAATTATGAGCTGCCCAGTGGTGTTCGTCGAGATGGGTGGCTCTAGAAATCAAATGAACAAACAAACAAACTTTTACAACCTGTGGACCAGGGGTGAAATCTAAAAATTTTCCTACCGGTTCTGTGGGTGTGGCTTATTTTGTGGCCGTGGCTTAGAGGTCAGGTGACTGGGTGGGTGTGCTTTTACACTTTACACAGAACACAAAAAACTTTTACACTTTTA
>JANHFT010001640.1:32387-46973 GCA_032467955.1 Pseudoxenodon macrops
ACCCTCCGGAGGCTTCAGGGAAGCGTCCTGAAGGCTCCGGAGGGTAAAAAACGACCCAACAGGCTAACCGGAAATGACTCCGATTTGTCTGCTGGGACGTTTTAAACGCTCCGGGGGCTTCAGGGGAGCCTCCGGAGGACGAAAAACGCCCCTATGGGCAAACCGGAACTCACTTCCAGTTTGCCCATTGGGTCGTTTTTTTACAGGGCAGCGCCTCGCGTGCCCTTAGAAATGGCTCTGCGTGCCACCTGTGGCACGTGTGCCATAGGTTCACCATCACCGACTTAAGATTTTTATAAGTTGCTTCATAGTGCTTGGCAGCCCTCTCCAAGTGGTTTACAGAGTCAGCCTCTTGCCCCCAACAATCTGTATCCTCATTTTACCCATCTCGGAAGGAAGGAAGGCTGAGTCAACCTTGAACCTGTCAGAATCGAACTGCTGGCAGTGGGCAGAGTTTGCCTGCAATACTGCATTCCAAGCAGTGTGCCACCACGGCTCTTAATACAACGGTGGGAGTCATATTGCATTGAATCTTTATAATTTGCTCCTCCTGTCTTAGGCATCCTACCTGTGCAAGGTGATGGGGAAGGGGGGGGCTGTAATCCCAAGGCAGGGGAAAGTGGCATCTACGGCTATGGATGGTATAAGGCAGGATTTTCCAACCATGGCCACTTTAAGATGATTGGACTTCAATACCCAGAATTCCCCAGCCAGCAAGGGGAATTCTGGATATTGAAGTCCAAACCTTCTGGTTGTCCAAACTTTTGTTGAAATTCTCTAGTGATGGAGCCCTTGATTACAGGTAGCCCTTGACTTGCAACAGTTCGCTTAGTGGCCATTCGAAGTTTGAACCTCACTGAAAAAGTGAGTTATGACCATTTTTCATACTTATGACCGTTGCCGCATCCCCAGGTTCATGTCATCAACTTGGCAACCAACTCACATTTACGACATTTGCAGTATTCTGGGATCCTGGGATCCCCTTTTGCAACCTTGTCACAACAAGAAGCCAGATGCACTTAACAACGATGTTACTAATTTAACCACTGCGGTGATTCACTTAACAACGTGGCGAGAATCATCGTAAACTAGGGCATAAACTCACTTAACTGTTTTGCTTAGCAGCAGAAAATCTGGGCTCCATTGTGGTCATAAATCAAGGATTACCTGTAATTGTTCTCAGAAAATTGGGCCGCTAAAAAGGAAGCTGGCTAGATGGAAGTTCACACCCCCCAGCCCGTCCTTCCTCCCCTGTCCTGTCACCCCTCCCAGCCAGGGCTCTTTTCTGGAAGACTGTAGCTTCCCTCCCCCCACTCATCGCCACCCCCGAGCCCCCCTCCCCACCCCCTGTGGGTACTCACTCCCGGGCCTGATCCTTCTTGCGGCAAATGCAACAGCAGGACAACAGCGAGAGGAGGAGGCACAGGAGGAAGATGAGGAGGACTCCGGCACCAATGACTCCCATCCGCTGATTGGCCTCTGGGGAAAAGAGGTTGGGAAGAGTCAATGGGCAGAGGAAGCCACAAGTCAGCTGCCCTTGCAAGGTGGGACGTGTGTGTGTGTGTGTGTGTGTTGCAGAGTGGGTTGAAAAAAAGGCAAGATGCCGGCTGCGACAACATGAGGGGGTTGTTGTGGCTGCCCTTTGAACCTTGGGGGGGCACACCTTGCACCTCCCCCACCCAGCTGGGGCAAGAAGGTTGGGGGGAAGCTTAGCCAGGGACTTACCCATGTGGCACATGCCAGTGAAGGGGTTGCAGGCGTCCTCGTGGCAGTTGCACAGCTCAGCGCAGTTTGCACCGTAGTGGCCAGTTGGGCAGGTCAGGTTGCAGCTGGCGAAGGAAGAGTCGGGCAAAAGAAGTTGGTGCCCCTCCTCCAACAGAGCTCACCACAATCTTCCACTTAAATGACTCAGAGGAGCCCTACTGGGAAGCGCAGTAGGATAAGGCCACCTTTAACATCTGCGGGACTGTTGGCAGGTTCTCCCAGGTGGTGCCCAGGAGCTACAGCACACCTTGCAGGCATCTTTGGTGGATGCCGAAAGAGAAACATTGTGCATTTCTCTGCCTCTTCAAATGAATCATCTATGGAGGTTCTCAGTCCTCCAGGTCACGGTGGTCTCAAAGGGGCTTTTATAAGAGGCAACTGGACAGTCTTGGTTTTCCTTTGAAGACGTTTCGCTTCTCGTCCAAGAGGAGGAGGAGAAGAGCTGAAGAAGCTCCTTGGAGGAGGAGCGAAACGTCTTCAAAGGAAAACCAAGAAAGTCCAGCTGCTTCGTGGGGAAAAAAAAAAGCAACTTTGGGATTTTGAACGAAACCTCCTCACAACTCCACGCACAACTTCATGACGCACTGAATCCTCTACTACTCTGCCCCCTTTTAAACCAGCCTTGCAATTTGAGAAACCCAAAGTCTCCACACACCATGAACCCCACGGGAGTCAGCTTGGGGGGGCTGCTTGCTTGCCGTTTGGCCCCCAAGGGGATCAGGGCCCTGGATCAGGAAGAAGGAGGCACGTCCTGGCAGGAGACCTTGATTACTGCTCCTCACTTGACCTGCTCCTACGAAGGTAGCCACAGGTGAGTGGGCAAAGGCAGGAGAAAGCCCTCAGCCAACCTCTGCACTCACCTTCCGAAGGCAGTTGGGGGAGCTTCCTCCCTGGAAGCTTTCAAGAAGAGACTGGACTGCCCTCTGTCAGAAATGGTGTAGGATCTGCTGGGGAGTGTGGGTTGGACTAGATGACCTACAAGGTCCCTTCCAACTCTGTTCATCTGTACCTCGCTTCGGCCCAAGTGTGGCTCTTTCCTGAGCAAAGCTCCCTCATGGCCACATAGCTTCAAGGCCCACACACCAGACCCGGCCTCCTGTCCCTGTGGTTATGCTCTAAGCAGGAAGGAGTGAAAGGAGGATGCCGAAAGAAGGACTGAGCAGAGACCAAGGGAGGAAAAAAAAGATAGAGTCCTAGGCTGGAAGGAGGGAGTCTTCAAGTCCAGCTCCCTGCTCGGGCAGGTGTTGCGACCCAGCTCCCCAAACACAACCAACCCTCTGGAATTAACTCAAAGATTCCTTTAATTAGGAGCGCCGGCAAAAAGTTTCTCTCTCAACGCAGGCTAACAAGTCTGTCCGGCAGGGAGATGAATTGTTGTCTGCCACATCTATTCATCTCCACCCCCTGCCTTTTATCCCCAGAGGTCGGGTGCGGCCTCGCTAGCAGTGGTGGCTCTTCTATCCCAAGGACCGGCCCATAGATTTCCACTGCTCTCCTCTCCTCTGCCTTCTGTGCATCAGGCAACAGCATGAGACCCTCTACCATTCTGGACAAATGTTTCTCCAGTCTCTTCTTGAAAACCTCCAGGGACGGAGCACCTACAACTTCTAGGGGTATTCCCTCAGGTATGTTCAGGTATTCCCAGCTCAATTATTTTTTAATTATGTAAAGAATTAGGTAAGTTGTATAGTATAATTGTATTTTTCATAGGAAAGAACATGGAACTTCTCATTCTCTAGCTGCCCAGATTTCCTCGATGGTGAGATTAAATCAATGTTGGCAGCTGCAAAGCGGATTATGTCCTCTTTATTGTGGCCAGTCCAGCTGGTGCAGACAAGGCACCTTATCTTGCACATCTGTTTTGCCTTAGAGGGAATGTCAATCTCAGGGTTGTATCTTTATTGTGGGTTTTTAATACCATTGCCTTTATGCTGTTTTATGGGTCGCAAACCACCCAGAGTTATGTCATGATGGCTAGTTAGATACATATTTTGAATAAAGAAAGATTGCATTGCTCAAATTTGCTGGCACAAGTTTTCACATTTCATTTTAAAGAAGCACCAGACTGTGAGTCTTCTGTAAGACCCCCGAAGGCTTATCGTACCCCCTAAAAAACAAAGGAGAACCAACATTTGGGGCTCTGCCTATTCAGTGTCTTTGCTGTACCACCACGGCCTCCCCCATTGGGGTCCTCAGAGGCTGGAAAAAATGAGGCACAAAACTGGCTGGCTCCATGCCAAGCCCTCAGCAAAGGCATCCTGGGGATATGACTCCCTCCCCCCCCCAAATAATCCACCTGGCAGCTGCAACAGCATCATTTCTCATGTATGTTGAAAAGGGGAGGGGGCTTCAGTCGTGGTCGTGGCCTCTATCTTAATTTTTATGACCCTCCTCTTGGATATTCCTGGCCCTGAGCTCTTTTTAATGGCTATTCAAGTCTCCCTCCAAATTGTGTGTCCAGCAAGCACTTCCTCCGTGGTTTGCCTTAAGTCCAGTGGGTCAACCAAATGCAGGATGCAGCCAAATCTCCCTGGGGTTATCTAACTTCCCCTTCGAGCGCCACCCCCCCCCCCAGGGTGGGGGGAACCTTTGGGCAACCCTGGAGGGTTTGGGGAAGCGGAAGGAGCCAAAGGAATAACCTTCAAGGCTAAAAATACCCCATTCGCTTTTAAATGTGCATTGGAAGCTCCTATGGCCACAGCCCTGTGGCTTAGCTGGGCTTTCAAGAGCCCAAAATAAGCAATCCCCCAACTTCATACCGTTTGCCCCCGAAAATAAGCCGTCCCCGGCTTATTAGCCCTCTCCCAAAAATAAACCCTCCCTGAAAATAAGCCCTCCTCAAAAATATTTAAAATATTAAAATGCACGCGCAGCCATTTCCTCTGGTGAGGGTTAGGGAGGCAGCGCTGGAAATTAGGAAAGACAGCAAGAGGAGCCCCGTCTTGCTCCATGCGCCCCAAAATAATAAGACATCCCCGAAAATAAGGCCCAGCGCTTATTTCGGGGTTCAAAAAAAATATAAGACAGGGTCTGATTTTGGGGGGAAACGGTAGCCATTCTTAAAAGTGGGATGATTTCCCCATGTGGGTTCTTTACAATGAAGAATGGGGGAGCCTTAAAGACTTGCAACATACATTTTCCCTCCCAAATGGGTAATTAAAAAACAAAGAAAACAAAAAACAAAAACAAATGGCCTTTGAGCACAGGAAGGTCGGTGTCCTCTGAACTATAACAGCTGCCCAGTTTGGGGCCAGCTTTGCTTATGGTTCCCTTCTCCACTAGGGCAGATGTGCCCAATTTATGAACTCTGCTAGTGTCAGATCTGCCATCCAAGATGAGATTGGACTGCCATGTGTCGGAAATGGTGGGTTGGACTAGATGACCTGCAAGGTCCCTTCCAACTCTGTTAATCTGTACAATCTTCAGCTCAGTGCTTTGCTGGCATCCTGTCACGAATTCTTAGGGGACTGGAGCAGAGGTGGAATTCAGCCCGTTCGGACTGGTTCACCCGAACTGATAGCAGAAATCACGGGTGGGCCAGCTCACTCACCCACCCACTATGCCATCCTATTTAGGCATGTTTTTGAGGCTGGGCGCATGCACAGAAGGTGTGCACAACAGCAAAGCACATGCACGGAAGGTTGGGCATACGCGTGGATGCGCACTTGGTCACATTTGCGAACTGGTAGGGAAAGTAAGTGAATAGCACCCCTGGACCGGAGGAGAGGAAGGGGACAACAGGCATGTAGAGGGTAGAGATGGGCAAGGGTTGTGTGTATGTGTTTGATGGAAGCCAGAGGTGTCTTTAAGGTCGCAGGGGAGGGGGAGGGGAAAGAAAATGAACTGCACCAAGTGGCACCTTCCGAGCTACTCCCCAAACGCCTATGGGGTACAATTATTGGACGGAGATGGACTGGTCAAGGGGAGAGGAGAAGAGGAAAAAGTTGTAACGCTTTGCACAGGAACCTCAGATCTAACCTTTCTGTTTTGCTGCAACCAACTATCCTTCGTTAAAAAACTTCAATCCAATGGAGTCGAAGGTCTCTCTTTCCTAGCAACCTGCATGGGGAAGGCCTGACAGCTAGCCAGCCCTTGCCAAGCTAGCAATCCGAGTGTGGGCACTCTTATGAGCGGGTGCTGTGGCTTAGCCTGGCTTCTGAACTGAGATACAGGTGGTCTTCGACTTACAAACATTCATTTAACAATTGTTTGAAGTTACAGCAGCACTGGGGGAAAAAAAGGTGGTTTATGACTGGTCCTTGCACTTACGACCATCACAGCATCTCCACAATCGTATAATCCAAATGTGGGCGCTTGACAAACTGGCATGTATGACATGGTCTCCATGTCCCATCATCATTTGCAACCTTCCCAGACAGTTTACGACAAGCAAAATAAATGGGGGGGTGGGGAGCCAGATTTGCTTAACAACAGTGGCAAAAAAGGGTCATAAGTCAGAGAGTGACTCACTACTAACCCTCTTGCTTAAAAATGGAAATTGTGGTTGTAAGTTGACAACCACCTGTTCCTGCCACTCACTAGTCCGGGGATGGGTTTAAGCAGCCTTTATGGAGGCAATCCATCATGTCCCGCAGGGTGCTTAAATCCACCCCACGGGGCTGTCCTGGAAATGTCAAAGGACCGGCCCACGGTGCCTCTGATGGCTAAAGCGAGCTGCTTGGGGGGTGTCTCGTGCCTCATTTTCACCCTCCAAGGCCTCCTGCAACACGCTGCCAGCCGAAAATGGGCCCGAAAACGGCCAGCAGAGTGCTGCAAAAGGCCATACAGGGTGAAAACCAGGCGCAGGGTGGCCGCACGCAGACCTCCCGACCCATTTTGGCTGGTAGGGTGCTGCAGGAGGCACCTGTCTTGCTGCCCCGCCACACACACCCCGCTGGCCTGCGGAGGAGAACTACAAGGCTGATCCGGCCCCCGAAAAAATCCAGTTTGACATCCCTGTTTTAGAGGGTTGTTGAAACACTTGGAGTGTCCTTTCTTGTTTTTTTTGCTTTGAAGACGTTTCACTTCTCATCCAATAAGCTTTTTCGGCTCTGACTGGATGGTGAGGAATGGAAGGATTGATACTCCTTGCAGGCAGCTGATCATTTGCATCCTTTTAGAGGGTCCTTGAGGCCACTTGGAGGTTTGTCTGTGTCTTCAGGGTCACCTGAGTGGTGCAAATGCTTCCTGAATTCTGCAATCCTTCTGGAAATCCATTCAAACTCCCACCATCCGAGCGAGCTAACCCGGAAGAAAGGAGCCCTGGTCCAAAGTGGCTGGAGGGGGCTCACCCTCAAGGAGCAGCAACGGGAGGAGGCCCTTCCATCCGATTCCCCCAGGAATGCTGATGCCTCCTGGACCTCCGGAGCCTTTTCCTTGGCTCGGATCCTGCCCTCCCTCCTCAGGGCCATGTGCTGGTTGGGGCCAGAGGCTTCCTGTCTCTTCACAGCAGCTGCAAGCTGGCCGGCTCCCAAAGGAACGCATTTCCTGCCTGCCCTGCTGTTTCCAATTTGAAGACTCTTTTTTTGAGAGCTTGCCCTTCTGCAGGATTTTGCATGTTAATATTTTCGCAGGTTGATGGTTTCGGGCAAGAAGGACGAGTTCTTAAAGGCTCAGCAATCTTGTGAGGTTTCGACCACTTTATGCTTTTTGTTTTGTTTTCCAAAGAGCGTATTTGGATGCCATGTCCTGCAGATGTGCTCACAAGGGGGCTGCAGGCTCCCTGGCACCAAGCGGACTCGCACTGCAAACCTGTGATGGGCTATGAGAATCATGGGGGGGGCTGAGGCACATGCGCACCGGTGCCAACTGCTTTCTTCAGGGTTCTGGTGCTCCGGACCGCGGAGTTAAGCATCACTGATATAGGGCAGCTAACCTTTCCTGGACTGAGTGCCCAGTGTGTGTGTGTGCAAATGTGCGCATGCATGCCCTAACCCCAATAATGCAATGCGCACATGCATTCCCCACCAAACCTATTTTTAGTGGTGTCCTGGGGCTTCCCTTCCATCTGCATCCATGTCCTTTCATCCTTTGACTGGAGCAATGTAGGGGGACGCATGCCACAACACCTGAGTTCCCATGGAAGAAAATCCAGATGTTTCTCCCCCCCCCACAACCTGGTTTACAACTGTGCCAAATGTGTTCCACAGATTTGCCTGGAACTCAGCAGAAGCTGTGCAAGAGGAAGGAAGGAAACTGAAAAAAGGAAGAAGGGATGAAAGAAAAAGGAGGAAGGAAGGAGGGAGGGAGGGAGGCAGGGAGGCAGAAAGGACGAGACATATTTGGAAAATGTTCCAGCTTTGGTTGTTGATTACAGATGATTAATGATGTCCAAGGGCCAATGAAAGAATAATTTTCATATCCTCCAATCTGGCAAACAATATCAAGGACTGTTTTGCTGTTAGTTTCATAGGAAACAGAGATTCTACCATTCTTGCAACCACAGGAACTGACACTTTTAAGCAATTGTGGCCCAATCTGGCTTCAAGAACCACGAAGAGGTTTCGGGGATGCCGGGAACCGTCTCTGAACTAAATTCAGAAGCTGCTTCTGTCTTCCCCATAGATTCTGGGGCCAGTTACTAACAACCTTTTGAGACCCACACTGGACTATCCTGAACCTTGTGATTTCACTGTGTAGATGTGGTTTTTCATACTTGCACAATGACACAAAACACAGAATGGTGTTTCTTAAACTTGGCAATTTAAGGTTGCAGGAACTGGGCCTGGCTAGTCTAGGGAAGAGAAGGACCAGGGGAGACAGGATAGCAGTCTTCCAATATTTGAGGGGCTGCCACAGAAAGGAAGGAGGTCAAGCTATTTTCCAAAGCACCTGAAGGCCAAACAGGGAATAATGGATGGAAACTGAACAAGGAGAGATTCAACCTGGAAATAAGGAGGAATTTTCTGACAGTGAGGACAATCAACCCATGGAACAGAAGTTGCCTTCGGAAGTTGTGGGAGCTTCATCACTGGAAGCTTTTCAAGAAGAGACTGGACTGCCATGGGTCAGAAATGGTGCAGGGCAGTGATGGCTAAACCTTTTCTGCTCGGATGCCAAAAGGGCATGCACACGCAGGATAGTGCATGCATGCGTGCCCACACCCATAATGCAATGCCCTCCCCCTATGCATGTACGCATTGCCCCAACCCCCTGCGCATGCACACAGGCCTCACTGAAGCCTCTGAACTTCTGGTTGGCCCGTTGGGCCATTTTCCGCTCTCCCCAAGCTTTCTGAAGCCTGCGGAGGACGAAAGTGGCCTCCCCTTGACCTCCGGAAGGCTGACAATCAGCTGGCCAGGGGCGTACATGCGCACTGGAGCTGACATAGGGCAACCGCCTCGTGTGCCCTCAGATATGGCTCCATGTGCCACCTGTGGCATTCATGCCATAGGTTCACCATCATAGGTGTAGGGTCTCCTGCTTGGACTAGACGATCTACAAAGTCTTTTCCATCTATATCTGTATCCTAAACCATATCGACAACCGACGTTTAACGTGTCGTCGTAAAGAATTCATAATTTTAATGTAACATGAAACACCACCACCCCCTGCCAGCAATTCTGCTTTGCCTTTTTTTGTCACCCTTATGCACACAAGCACGCCTTGTCTTTCTCTCCCCTGATAGGCTTCAAAATTAATTGATCTGTTCCCAACTTGATAATAACAGTCTACATCAATGAACTGTGTAGCAGAGCGTAGTTTTGAAGGGATTAAGACCGCTGTTTCTGCTGATAAATGTTTCTGTCTTTGCCTAGGTAGACATGCACCAGTAGTTCTTTGTTAACGGAAACATCTGCTTGAAACATTTCCCGCTTCCTCGTGCGCCGTTTCATGTTTGTTTTGCTGCTACGAAACTTAAATATTTTCTTTGCTTATGTCCAAACTGCCTTTTCATCGTCTAGATTTTTTCCCTTTCTTTTTGGCTGTATAATCTGCTCATAAGTTTGGGAAGCAGATTTGCACAGAACACAAGGCTCCCAAATGTATTAATCAGTGGCTGCTTTCTCTAGTGAATGAATCTTTCTTTGCATGGGCTTAATTAGAGCCACAGACGGCATCTTTTCATTGCTTTAGGAAGACTTCACATTTTTGTCCTGGAGAGGCTGGTTGTCTTAACTCAGAACTTTTGTGCCTATAAAGCTGATTTCCCTAAAGTGATGGTCTCCAAATGTATAGGACAGTGAGGGCGAACGTATGGCACACGTGCCGGAAATGGCATGCAGAGCCATCTCTTTGGGCACGCCAGCCATCACCCATTGCTCTTCTGGGTTATGCCAGCTGGTATTCGCGTGCGGGGGAACACCGGAAACTGGAAGAGCAGCTCCATGGCATGCATGCACACACCAGGAAGCTGAGTTTCCAGTTTCCGGTGTGCACATACATACCGGCCAACTGGTCTTCACATGTGCATCTATGCCAGAAACCGGAATACGTATGTACCAGTGGTGGGTTTCACTTACCTTTGCTACCGGTTCTGGAATGGGAGCGTGTGTGTGACGCTTCTGTGCATGCGCAGAAGCTTTTGCGCATGTGCAGAGCATTCTTGATTATGTCTGGGCACCAAACCAATAGGAACTCACCCCTGGCATCCATGCGCCAGGGAACTGCTCTTCCGGTTTCCGGTGCTTCCATTTCAACACTCGGTGGCAAACAGGTTTGCCAACACTGGCATAGGACTTCAGTTCCCATAATTTTTAACCATTATAACCAAAACTCTGCCAGCCAATGATTACGGAAGTTGAAACTCACACATCTCGAGGTCCCATGTTTAGATAAAGTTGTCTCATTTCATGGTAAGCTGCGATGATTTTTTTTTTAATTAAGAAAAAAACACCACTCCCTACTTTCTGGATAGATTCAGAGAATTTGGTTGGGAGCTTTTTAAATATTTGATCGACTTGCCAAGAAGAGTTTTGTTTTGATTAGCAAGACCGTTTCATCATGGACTGACTGACCCCTTCCAGCTGCCTGCTGCCTTCCCTTTGATCTTACACTCTTCCCATTCATTTTGTGAATTCGAGACTACACGAATTGGACATTAGATCTCTTTTGCTAAGTTTCCATTCCCTCCTCCCCCCCTTTTAAAAAGAAAATCCTCTGGTTTTGGAGTCTCCAGACATTCACTACGCCTATTTGATTTTTAAAAAAAAATGCCAATAACCTTCAGTTCACCAACTTTTCAATATTTGAGAAGCTTTTCTTCATAGGAGCGTTTCTACAAAGAATAAATTTGCTACCATTTCAATAAATACGCCAAGGGTGTTTGGAAATATTCCATGGAAGTCTGGGGTGGTGGTGGTGATTTTTGTGAACCGGAAGCCTTTCCTCTGAGATTTAATGAGTTTCAAAATATAACAAGGGACTCGTGTAAATGAAAATACTGAAGTCTTGTTCCATGTCCCCAAAACCTAGGAATATCCTTGTTGGCTTTGTGTACTATTTGACAAATACCTAATCCAGGGGTAGGCTGCTAGGTGTTCGGGACAAGCTTTAGCTAAGATTCTGTGCAGTTCGGAGAACCCCCAAATCCTACTCCTGACTGGCCATGCCCACCCCACCTTGCCCCTCCCAGGAGCCCCCACACAGCCCATTTTGGATTCTGGTAAGTGCAGGACGCACACGGAGGCTCGGGGAGGGCAAAAAACGGGCCTACCAGAAGTTCGGGAAGGACTCCGGTGCCCAGGGAGGGCAAAAATGCCCCCCACTGTAGTGCAGGAGGCTGACTAAGCCACGCCCACCATGGCCACAACCACTAAGCAACCGGGCAGAAACCCCCTTGCTAAAAATTTTGAAGCCCACCCCATACCTAATCCATAAATTGATTGCTGATCCATCCTTTGCTTCCTTCTTTGATCTTTAAGCTCTTTAGAAACGTGTCCACCGAGTTCAGGTGGTTATACTGGAATTAAGTATCTTAAGAAATCTCAACGTTGCAAAGTTGCACATTGGTTTTCATTCATCTGGACCTGCAGACTTTTTTGGCTTACGGAAGCGAATTCCAAAACAACGATTCAGCGATGGCTGGAATATATGAAAATTATCCTCCAATGCATCTGTAAGAGACCAGTTTGGGAGAGGCTCACACGCAGACAGAGATGTAAAGCAGGTGTGATAAAACGAGGCCCTAAAGGTAACTTTGGAGTTGCCAAGCCAGTTGGATCCCAGCATCCTGTTGGGAATGCATGGTGAGAAATGACAGCATTTAGATCTGTTCCACATGATTAATTTTGTATACAGTACCAACAGCACCTCCTTTGGTCAACCCACAACGTTATGAACTGTAGGAGTTTCTAAATTGTAGGCGCCGTGGTGGTGCAGTGGTTAGAATGCAGTATTACAGGCAAACTCTGCCCACAGCCAGGAGTTCAATTTTGACTGGCTCAAGGTTGACTCAGCCTTCAATCCTTTCGAGGTCAGTAAAATGAGGGCCCAAATTGCTGGGGGCAAATAGGCTGGTTCTGTAAACTGCTTAGTGAGGGCTGTAAAAGCACTGTGAAGTGATATATAAGTCTAAGCGCTATTGCTATTGACTCAGCCTTCCATCCTTCTGAGGTCAGTAAAATGAGGAGCCAGACTGTTGGGGGCAAGATGTTGATGTTGTAAAGCTTTCAGGGATTGTTGCAAAGTACTATAGGGTGGTATAGAAGGAGAGATTCAACCCTAGAAATAAGGAGAGATTTTCTGATAGTGAGAACAACCAACCCATGGAACAGAAGTTGCCTTCGGAGGTTGTAGGAGTTTCATCCCTGGAGGCTTTCAAGAAGAGACTGGACTGTCATCTGTCAGAAATGGTGTAGGGTCTCCTGCTTGGGTGTGGGCAGTTGGACTAGATCAGGGGTGAAATCCAGCAAGTTCTAACAGGTTCTGGAGACCGGTAGTGGAAATTTTGAGTAGTTCGGAGAACCAGTAGTGGAAATTTTGAGTAGTTCGGAGAACCAGTAGTGGAAATTTTGAATAGTTCGGAGAACCAGTAGTGGAAATTTTGAGTAGTTCAGAAAACCAGTAGTGGAAATTTTGAGTAGTTCGTAGAATCAGTGGTGGAAATTTTGAGTAGTTCAAACAACCAGTAGCAGAAATTTTGAGTAATTCAGAGAACCAATAGAGGAAATTTTGAGTAGTTCAGAGAACCAACGAATACCACCTCTGGCTGGCTTCACAGTGAGGTGGAGTTGGAGATTTTGCAGTATCCTTCCCCTGCCATGCCCACAAAACCATGCCCACCAAGCCACACCTTGCCCATCAAGCCATGCCCAGGAACTGGTAGTAAAAAACATTGGATTTCACCACTGGTATAGATCTTATGAACCATTAATGCCTTGCCCAATTATGTTATTGAATCAACCCAGTACCTTTGATTATCTGTTTATTTCCTGGATTTCTATCACACTTCTCCTCCAGAAGCTAAAGGCTAAAATCTGCTCATCCATCACGTTTTTTGACAAAAAGAAACCATTTAGATAGTTTAAGCAGAGAATTATCGATCCAAAATCTGGACTTTTGGAAATCTGGAATTTCCATATGATGTCTATATTTTTGATACTATACTGGTATCTATGATCTTTTCCATTGATACTTGCTACTGTTCCTCCCTTCCTTTAAAAATAAAAAGGAATGGGCATATTATAAGCCCCCAAGTCCAACAAAAGTGATATTAGAAGCCTCTAGTTATTATTAGGAAATGTAGCAAAATAAACTAGAATGCTTGTGTAATTTCCTATCTTCGTTGTTTCCTGCATATCTTATAATTAATTTTCAGTGTAAATGGATATTCAACTATATATTCTACTTTAAATCGGGTTGTGCTAAATCTGGAGCATAAATTCCATTTTCTGAACTTCACACTTCAGTGAACTCTCTTATAAGGCATCTTTTTTTTTTCCCCCAGCCCAGGCAGATAGAAATCTGTCATATCCAACATACGTTTCTCACCACTAAAATCAATATCTGAGACCAGCTCCAACTTTAGTTAAAATTCAGCGAGCTGGGTAGCACAAGACAATGGAGGTTTGAAAGTTGCTATTCTGACATTGTTCAAGCATCGTTTTAAGCCATTTGAAGTGAAAGTTGACTGCCGCTCAGATAAAGTATCGAGAAGACTAATATGGATAAATAGGAAGCTATAGGTCAGTGATGGCTAACAGAGGGTGAAAAACAGCCGAACGGGACTTCCATTTTGCCTGTTGGGCTGTTTTTCACCCTCCGGGGGCTTCAGGGAAGCCTCCTGAAGGTGAAAAATGGCCCTACGGGAAAACCGGAAGTTCGGGAATGGACTTCCGGTTTGCCTGCTGGACTGTTTTTTAGCCTCCGGAGCCTTCAGGGATAAGGATGTCAAAAACATTTCCTCCTCTCTTTTGAAGTCCCTCACCCTAAAATAATTCATAGTTGCTATAAATTTTCATATATGTACATATATATTCCATTTTTTTAAAAAAAGCTACTTAATAGCTCTAGATTTATCATCATTTATTTTTAGAACTTTAGGCAAGTTCAATAATAATTGCTGGGTTTTTTTTTGCATTGAATAATGCACATGGACATGAAAAGTAAGTTTGCTTTCTATGATTGATGATCATATTAATCAGAGAAAAGTTAGGCAAGCAAACTTTGAAGCAAGTTGAAGTCTTCCGATACTGGGAGAATGTATGTATGAGTATATTAGAATAGAATTAGAATTCTTTATTGATCAAGTGTGATTAGACCCACAAGGAATTTGTCTTTGGTGCATAGGCTCTCAGTATACATAAAAGGGGGGGAAAAGAAAAAAAATACATTCATCAAGAATCATAAGATACAACACTTAGTGATAGAAAGGTTAATAAT
>JANHFT010001641.1:0-18954 GCA_032467955.1 Pseudoxenodon macrops
AAAAGCTTTGAAAAAGCTACATTCGGAGTATAAGAGGCACCCAAATTATCAGCCCCAATTAGGGGGAGAAAAGGTGCATCTTATACTCAGAAAATTACGGGTAAGTATAATTAACAGAATTTTTGCTTTTCATTGAGCTGTCAACTCTGGCAAGAAATACTCTTTTTCTGCTTCAAGTTCTTTCTGTAACACCCACTTTTATTGATCAATGGAAAAGTTCTTTTGGATGAATATCTAATCGAAGAAGAAAATGTTCCCTATCATCCGAAATGTGAGTTTAAACACAGTACATAATTGGACAGAACAATGTTGAGATAGGCTACTGTGTTTGACCTCTGTCAAGGATCTTATTGTTACACCCATCAGGATATTTGGTTATTATATCTTAACAATAAAAAAGGTAAAGAGGAAGATAAAGGTTTCCCCGGTCCAGTCATGCCAACTGTAAGGTCTACTTTATCTACTTGTGTGCATTTGCATGCTTTTGAACTGCTAGTTGGCAGGAGTTGGTGCAAGTAACAGGAGCTCACGTGATACTTGGGTCTTGAACTGCCTTCCGATCAGCAAGCCCAACATCTTAACCGCTAGGCCACCTTACTCTCTATCTTAATAATAGTCTTTATCAAATAGGCCCATGAATATGGATTACTGCAACCACTCACCATGACTTTGATCAACAATATTTTTATACAATGCTTTTTATGAAGACAAGAGTATGTTAGAGAGCAGTTTCAGTGATGATAGATATGTCACATGTGCATTCGGTTAATAATAATGACACCATATTGGTCAGTTTCATATTTTTTTGGTTCAGTTTAGTCCAGATATACTCAGGTTATTCTATGCAATTTAAGATTATTAGGCATTGTAAGACCACATATTATGGCATGCATCCTGTCATCTAAAAAGCATATGCAGCGCATGATATATTCAGGATTTTGATGACAGTAAACTATGTATCAGTACAAATAAGATTTTATTTTGTTAATATATTTTTTCTAATAAAGCTGTTAGAAAGCTTTTAGCAGAGCTAAAGTAATACTACAGGGTAATACATTCCAATCAACTGGCCTCTTATTCTCTAGTGTAAGCAGCTATTCGGAGTATTTCCTGACCAGCTGATGTCTGTTAGAAATTTACAAACAGATTAATCTTACAAAATAAGAAACATAAAATGAAAAATACAAACTAGAAAAGAAAAACATCTCATCATTATATTACATATGTCAGTTAATTTCCCAAATTTATTACATAAAAAAATCTTATGTCCATCTTTTCAAATATATTCTTTGGGAGTCCAGTGTACCTCAAATACAGGTTTTTTTTTTAAATTATCATATTTTTCGGCCTTTAAGATTATAAGACGCACCAAGGTTTAGAGGAGGAAAACAAGAAAAAAAAAATTCTGAACCAAATGGTGTAGTAATATATTTAATAAAATATAGCAGAATAATATTTCAAACCATGTAGATAATGTAAAGTCAACAGCAGTATTAAGAACCATCATCACTGTCATTAACAAATGAGGAGAGACTTTAAGGTCCAAGCACTCTTCTAATTTTCTGGAAATCGTAAGAACTCATCATCGCTAGTGTCAGAATTTAGGAAGCTCAGTTGCTCACAATCACTGATATCACTTTCTTCGCAATCTTCATACATGATACTATCTTCAGTTCCATTCTAAGGCGTTGCTAATGCCACATTTTTTGAATGACGGTGCAATGATTTCATCCTTCATTGAGTGCCATGATGTTTTAACCCATTCACAAACTCGAGTGATAGTGGGCCTCCTCATTCGTCCAGTAGGTGGCAGATCATGATTACCAGCAGCCATTCATTTGTTCCACTCTTCTCACACATAGACTTTAAATGGTTTGTTGATGGAAACGTCAAAAGGTTGCAACTGGCTGGTAAGGCCCCCCAGTTAGATGAGGCTTCACTTCTTTAAATCTCTTTTTTGTGGTTTCACTAATATGTGCTCCAAACTGGCCAAGCACTAATAAAGTAGTTTTTTTTCCCAAAGGCCACACTTTTTCAACATACTCTCATTCCGTTTTCATCCATCCATCCTTTCTCATGAACATGCACAACTCCTCGTGAAATCACTTTTTTTGGAAAGGTTTTCCTTTTGAAAATTAACATCGGTGGCAATTTGGTGCCGTCTGCACAGCAGGACAACACAACCGTGTAATGTGTTTTCTCATGTCCTGAGGTTTTCACCGTTTTGGTTTTGGCACCTTATAGATCAACAGCCTTATTAGATGGTACATCAAAGGTTAGCGGGACTTCATCCATATTCCCAATCTGGCCAATTTCAAATGTATTTTTCTTCCTAGCATCTATTACAAATGTATGAAAAGACAGAATCTTAGATTCATATTCTAAGGCCATATTGCCTCATAAATCTGTAGCACCACAATGGTGATCCAATAAAATCCCGAATGCCTTTCTCTACAGCAATGTGTTTGGCTTCATATATTACCATTTTTGTAGAATCTGCGAAGCCATTATTCCAGAGATGGGTTCCTACTGGTTCAGGCCGGTTCTATAGAACCTGTAGTAAGAATTGGGACTAGTTCTCCGAACCGGTAATAATGGGAGCCTGGCTACACCCCCAAGCCAGTTCCGATCACTCCCCTCCTCTCCCACGTCAGTTCTGCTCACTCACCCCGCCTGTCTGCACCATGCTTGCCCCGCCTGCCTACCCGTCCTCCTGCTCATTGATTCACTAGCTTGCCAATTGCCCCGTCTCTGAGATACCACGGACACCACGTGGCCCAGGCAGCCTCGCCCTCGCCACTTGCTGACTTCCTGGCCTTCCTGCATTACATGACCATGAAGCCAAGCCCGCTCAGTCACATGACCATCAAGCCATGCCCACAAAATAAGCCATGCCCACAGAACCCGTAGTAAAAAAATTTAGAACCCACCCTTGCATTATTCCAGTGACATGTGATCCAACCTTTCATGTCCACCCCATAACTGTGGCCACTTTGCAGCAAGCCCACGAAAATTGTGCTTACTTTTATCTTTTACTTTTTGCAGCTGATCCGCCTGTTTCCTCCACTCTTATCATTTTTTCAGTTGGAGGTGGCCCAAAATGTCTCTCTGCTGCTCTGTTTCCATGTTCCTCAGCATGTTTTACTACTTCCAGTTTAAAATAAATTTTATATGCTACTCTTTTCTGATTTGACATCCTTGTATGTATATTTTTCTGCAAGAAAGAACTGTCACCAATGTGTCCTTTATTGTAATGAGGGCACTGTAGATGAGAACATCAAGGAATGACACACTATTATAGGGGATCTGCTGCAGGTATACTGTTATGGGGGACATATTTAAGGTTTTACCTTTATAGGGGAGTTTATAAAGAGGACATTTTATTAGAGGACACTTTCTTAGGTACTATTTATAGGACCACATTTTGTTACTGCAGTGCCCCCTTACATCTCCATGTACCAGTATGAGTGTGTGTGTGTGAAAGTAAAAACAAAGAAATTATTGATTATTCCAATAGTCAGATTTCAGATTTCAACCGTGCCTGGTGAGCAGACGAGATCTTCCCCAATGGATCATTACTGGACACTTGCTTAAATGGATGCTTGCTCCGGTGATCCAGGCAACTGGGATTGCCTCTCTCCCTCTCTCCAGTGTCTCTGCCTTCCATTGCTGCCAGAGGTACCGCAAAAGTGTCCAGCAAGCCTCCGTGTGAGCCAGGCAGCTGGGATCAGCAACTCGCTTCCCCGGCCTATGTGGTTTTGCACAAGACTTCCCCGCCATGCCCTGCTTGCGGCAATCTTAAACACTCAGACCCATTTCCCGCAGAAAACACCGGGAGCCATAAAACCCTTCCCATGCCTGACTATTTCCTGAGTGGCCACAAAACTAGCATATATAGTTGAATTAAATGGTCTGTTTTCTTCCTTTTCTTTTCTTTTCTTGGATTTATCCATGGTTGGCCTACCGGGGTCGAAAAGCTCAATAAATCACATGCTGGCTGGTGTCGCACATTGGCGGTTGTGACAGGGAGCCACAGCAGAGGGATGAAAGAGCCACATGGGGCTCCAGAGCAGTGGGTTGCTAACCCCTGCCCTTGCCTAATGGATCCTGGGTGCTGCGCTGCAATGGAGAGGCTGGCACGAGGGAAAGACGAGGAGCATGGAAAGAGGAGAAAGCGGCCTCCTTCCCTCAAGTGGGCTTCTCCGTTGCCTATTTCTCCATTGCAGCGCAGTTCTTCTACCCACAAAAGCCTCCTCTTTGATGGCCAACATCAAAAGGCAGAGAAAGAGCTGCCGGGGAAAAGCCAGTTGGCCCGGGAGTTCAGTACCCTTCCTCCCTCGGCCACCCCCACCCCACCCCGAAATTGTATCAAAGGCTAAGTGAGAGGCAGGAAGCCATGCCATCCCCAGCATTGGGGGGGGGGAAGGGATGGCCCCAGTGAAAGGCACCCCAATGAAAGGCACCATCAACCAGCTGCTTCCTTTGCCCACCCTCTCCGGTGCTGGAAGCCAAGTGTCATCCATTCATACCTCTCTCTCTCTCCATGTGTCTGGGCTTACATGGTGCCACAGTCCACCATACAGGCTGGGAAGAGCAGACTTGCGGCGGGGCGGCAGCAGGGTATCCTCGGCGAACTGCTCAACAAACTTGGGCAGCGCAGGCGGACGTAGAGCATGCCCAGGCCAGCCAGTGGTGGGATCAGCTGGTTCTCCAAACTGCACACAAAGTTAACAACCGGTTCAGCCAAACTGGTTGGATCCCACCTCTACATTACTGCCTCAGCTGGGAAATGCTGGAGCCTTCCCAGCTGATTGGCAGTTGGATCGGCCTCCTGGAATACCGCCAATCAGCTGTTCCAGGCAGTGGGGATCGTTACTGCCTGTTGCTGCCACCGTACCAACTCCCTCCCCTCTCTCCCCAGGCATGGCAAACCCCCAGCTCATGCAATATTCGCTGTATAAGACGCATTTTCAACCCACTTGGGGGTTGTGAAAAATATGGTAATCAACCTGAAATTACAAATCTGTAGATACCATTTAAACCATTTTTGGGAAATTGAAGCCATTGCTGTCGCTTTATTGGAGATTCCAATTCTTTAGTCCATGTTTGAAATATCCCAGAAATGTCCACTTTAAAATTAAGCTTTTGGTAGATAAAGGTTTTATTTCTGTAATGGATTCAACCAAACAAGAAAACAATTCAGCCAAAGCATCTGGTTCATTAATGATCTGTTAGAACAAGGGTGTCAAACTCGCATTGTCACGGTGTCATCACATGACATATAACAACTTCCCCCCCTTTCCCTTAAACCAGGCGTGGGCATGGCAGGTGTATGCGTGAAGCATCCAGCCCACGAATTTGCTAGAATATGCTTCAGAATATACCTCCATTCTTCTGAATTGGGAAGACCAAATTCAATTTGAAGGCAAGAAAAATCCTTAAAGTAGCCATTATGTAGCAGTTGACTTAAAGTCATAATCCAAGCTTCTGTCTTGCAATTAAACTTTGTAGTAAAATGATTCAGGAACAGGATGCTTAGCAAATGATTCAGCATTGAATGGTGAATAAGACAAGGAAATGTGAAGCTCCCTTGGATGTTGAATGTGTTTCTGAATGAATGTATTGGGATAGCATTAGGTGTTAGTTGGGTAACATAATATAAGGATGTGTGTATTGTTTGTATGTTGGCTGAGAATTTGCAGCAAGGATCAAGAATGAATGGAGACTGAATATAAAGTGAGTTACCAGTATAAATACATTGAAGAGGCCTGATTGAGAATGTATGAAAATCTAATTACAGAATTGTGGAAGAGTGAATGAACCAAGACCGGTGTCAGCAATCTGCGGCTCCGGAGCCACATGTGGCTCTTTGGGCCTTCTGCTGTGGCTCCCTGTCGGATGACCCACTCCCACTGGCTGGCCCCCCACCCCTTGCCCTCCCTGGCCTGAGAAGGTAAGGACAAGGGGATGGAGAAACTGCCAGGGCAGAAACAGAGAGATAGAGAGGGGAAGAGAGAGAGACATAGATAGGGGGAGGGGAAGGGAGGGAGAGATGTCAAAAGGGTTTTGTGGTTCCCGGTGCTTTTTTAACAACCGGTTCTCTGCCCTAATGACCGGCTGGGTAGGCGTGACTGGGGGTGGTGGTGTCGTGTGACTGGTGTAAGTGTACCTTGAGTTGACTGCCCAGGTTTTGTGGCTTTTTCTTTTCTGTGGGAAATGGGTCCAAATGGCTCTTTGAGTGTTTAAGGTTACAGACCCCTAACTAAGAGAAAGATCACAACAGGGTTGGATAGAATTGAGTTCCTCAAAAAGAAATAGGTTAAAAACAACATCAATGTATGAATCACTGTTATGTAGCTAGGATAGGTTGCAAGGAAATAAGACATATTGGGAGTGCTGTTTGTATAAACAAGTCTAGTTAGTTTCTTTTTCCCCTCTTAGCCTGTAATTTACAGGAAGCTATACTAGACCAGTCATCATCCAGGTCAAGTATTTCTACTAATCAGCCTATTTAATTTAAATTTTAGAAACCTGAAAACATTTGGACCATGCATGCTGGGTGTTCAGGTTCCTGGACCAGAGGAAGCTGAGCAACCAGGGCCAACAGCTGGAGGACTAACTTGAAGAAAAGTTGTTTCCTTGTGGCAAATATACAAAGGCAGAATTGACTAGAATTGAGAAACATAGAAATGCCACATCTGCAAAGCTAAATAAACATACGGTTAGCTTCTAACATCTCGTTAGTTCTTCTGCAATAACCTATCTCAAAATTCCAGCCCAAAACTCAACTGAGTCTAGATTATCAGTTTCCTTTAAATTCTCATCAGCTTCAGACAAATCACTTTATCCTTCCCCAAAAAGGGAGATTTGGAGATTGCTCAACATTTGGGTCCATGGAGTGCTTGTCTTAGTAGGGAAATAGGCCAATATACCTCTAATTGCCAAAAATTGTTTCCTCCAAACTCCTCAAAGAAGTATTTTTATATTTTTAGTTGAAAAAAATCAGTGCCTAGATAACTATGGTGTTGAATCAATACCAGTTATCTAGGTGACACTGATTTTTTTTTCAACTGAAAATAGATTACTAAAAATCTTCTAATGATTACCCCACTCAGGTTTGGCATTAAGAGTAAGATTTTGTATTTTTCCCCTATTGTTGCCTTTTTACAGTATGAACATGCATGAGAGCTGAAAAAATGTTTTCAGGTTTCTAAAATTTAAATTAAATAGGTACAAATATGTCACCATTAAATAGCATTAAAAACAAGTAAAATAAGTCTTGGTAACAGTGAAAGTGCGGAAAGCTAAAATACTAAAGGGGTTATACTTTCCAACCAACTGGCCTTTTATTCTCTAGTGTAAGCAGATATTCAGAGTATTTCCTGACTAGCTGATGTCTATTAGAAATTTACATTTTGCAATTGTGTCGAGATTTCAAGATAAATGTAAAGTGATCAGACCCAAGCGAAAAAGTTCACTTTGAATTTGTAGAAGAGAATCTTTTAAGCATAAATGCAAATTTATGACAACTGTAAACATGGATATAAATCTTTCCAGATGATTTATTACCATCACCCTCACCAAATGATTGCTAATGTACAGATAAGCTTTTGTGGAGGATCTGATTAAGCTGCCACTTTGCCACTGCTGCTTCCAACACAAGGTTGTAACAATGCTAAATTAAATGCATGACCACCTTAAATTCTGCTTGGTCTGCAGTGGTGGGATTACTAGAGCAGTCCTTAATGCAGCACAGTTAACTTATTTTTAAAACCCTATTCCGCCATACTGAATATTCAAGCTGATTTCTGCCAAGTTTCACACTTGTAAATCAGTTTGGCTTAAAAAACTATTCAAAGCAAAGGTAGAACCAACAATCCCGTTGTTGGCCATTATATCAAATAAGACAAAAGGTTAATTTTCTAATCTTTTCTTAAGTCCTTCCCAGCTAAGCAACATACTTCCTGCTCATATCATAGGCTATTATCTAATATTAGGCTAGTGTAGAAGTTCCACAAGCTTGTTATTATCAAGATCAGGAGTGGGCAATTAATTTTCCCAAGGGGTCACATGAGAAACCCAGATACCCTCATGCAATGGCCACTATCTCCTCAGGCTGCTCTAGGTGAAGAATAAGTGCCATGCAGGGGCAGAAAAATTATTTCTCTTTGCCCTCCTGCAGCTGGTGGCTGACTGAAGGAGCGTATGGTGACAATTGCACTGAACTGGCACAGATCGGGTTTTTTTACCTGCTCTCTGCAGCATGCTTATTTACATTTACGTCTAATTTTATTGATCTCACATGGGCTGGATAGAGGCAGGCAAAGGATCAGATGTGGCCCAGGGACATAAAATACATAGGCGTGATCTAGATACAATGAAAGCAACACCGTCTTCATATACTTACACACCCACTGCCTCTAGAGCAGTGAACCTTTTGGCCTTGGCATATCAAAAAAATTGGAAAATGCCTAAATGTTCTGCTGGCATATCATATCCCTGCTCCCACAAACAAGGGAAATCTCTTATCTCCACCCACATAGGCAAAATAATGCACTCACTCTAGTGGTAACTGAATGTCTATTTAAGAAAAGAATTGAAGTCCACACCCATTTTAAAAGTTGCCAAGTTGGGAAACAATAGATCAGATAGCTGTACGAAAATGTCATTGGGTCTTTTGAAAATGGTAATATAGTACTTCTCCTTCTGAGGACAATAAATAAACTTTTCATCTTTTCCGGCCCCAAATTTTTTTCATTCTGCTAACATGACTCTGGTGGTAACTGCAGAAAGTTTGGTAGTACACAGTTATTCACATGCAGTGAGCATTTTGCATCTCCAGAAAAAGAGGTTTTAACACTTCGGATGATACTCAAATACCAGTTTATTTCATTTGAAGAAGTATTCTTTAAAATCAGTCCGAGAGATTTGCTTTTGCTAACGAACGTTGTGTGTTTTGCAAACCAAACTGAGAGTGAAGATTCATAAACCATTTCTGTCTGGCCAACTGTAGTATGGATATAATCTAAATCTAGGTACATCCACTACTAAAAGGCAGTAGATTCAGAACTGGAGAATTTACAGAATACAAAAAAGGACATATAAGTAGAAGACACAAGTTCACTTGGCATATGTAACTGCCATGATCTGTTCAAGTAGTTTTAGTTGAAACAAAGTGCTATTTCACATTTCACATAGAAAAAAGGCAGCGTAAGAGACAGAACAGGAAAAAAAAGAAAAAAAAGGTGTGTGGGGGGGAAAGAAACACCAGGCTGAAGACGGTCAAGAGACTTAAAACTTGAAGGTATCAGGACTGTCTTGAATTTGGAATGCATATGCATCAGAACCAGACTCTGGAACAACGTTCTCATCTTCCTCCTGTAATAAAAGAGTAAAGCTTAAAATATCCTTCTAAGTTTCTTCACAGTCTATCTAATACATGCTGTCATATTTTAAGCACAAATTGGTGCTTGTGTACATATATAAAAAGTACCATTTTTTCATGTTTTTAATACAGCAGCACCCTTAATGGAGTTATAGAAAGTTAAGCCCTTCCGTGCACACACTTTTTATCTACTTTTTATCAAGTAGCTTTTTTTAAAAGTATATAGCAACCTCTGCAGGACAACTTGAATTTACTTACCTCTGCTGAAAAATATTTTTCAATCAGTGTTGCAGCCGATTTGTAAACCTGCTCATTTTCATGGGATTGTAGAACTTCAATTTTGTCTAAGCCACCACATTCTTCAATCAAGATGCACAGCTTTTCAATCTCACCTATTTTTTCAGCTGCCTATAGAGATAATTTCATTTTAATGGACATTTCATAAAATATTTTGAATATTTAAGAGCTCTGGGTAATGAAATGCACAGTATTGATTTCTAAATGCTCCCCCAATGGATTCCATTGTCAACTTACCATAAAAATATTAGTAATAGCATCCAGAATCACCAGGACTGTTTTGCTGTCTTTAACCACAAGCAGATCCAATAATGGCTCTAATACACGTGCCTGGACAAGGTAAATGATCTGGCCAATTGTTCCTCCACTTGTATAGTTGGTCACTGCCCATATAGCTTCCTTCTGGGATTTAAAGTCTCCCTGTTTTAAGATACAGGAGAGTAAGGAGACAGCAATAGAACAGCCTTGAAAGGGTCCAACAAAGTTTAATATTGTAAAGTTAGAAGTTTTGTGACACGCTCACAAATGTAAATACACGTATAACTGTAAGATTATACGCTTCTGCTATCTTTTTGAAATGCTTAGTTGATTTGTACAGCCACTCAGGACATGACTGAGGTTTGGATACATCATGGAAGAATTAGTGTCCTTTTTCTTTTAATGCAATGTTAAGCAGTGACATTTCCCGCATACTATTTCACTGATTTTGGAACATTAAAACTGACGGGTTTAAGTTTATTCTATTTGCAATCTCAAAAAGATGAGAAGTAACCAACAGAAGGCAGTTTGCATCTTCAAACCTAGCACTTCTCTAATTAGCCGACTAAAGAGAGCCAATTTGGTCTAGTGTATTTGATGCATTTACATTTTACATAATGTAAAATCTTACAAAATGTTTTGATGCATCTAGCATGTGACTCTTCAACCTATTGAAAGTTTAAGACCCAATTTTCCATGTCTTGGAATACAGACACTTCTAGTTCTTCCTCTAAAATCTTCTACATAACTTTCCAAAAACCACCTGAAGGATAAAAGAACCTTCTAAAATATCATAGGATATTTTATCAATATCAAACAAATTTTCCTTCTTTCTTCCTAGTTCTATATGGCCAAAACATTTAAAAGAACACTGCTTAGGTATACCTTTTTAAATTAAGAATATGACAGATCAACCCATTCCATGTCCTTAAATAGCAAAGATGTTTCATACAGATTGTACTTTTATTACATTCCTCAAAAGTTGGGGAAAAAATGTGTCCCTGAAACATCTAGTTAGAAAATAAAGCCTTATGGGCAACTATGAATTAAATAGTTTCTCTTTAAAAATATCTACCCAGAGGCAAATCATGTTTTGAAAGCTAAAGTTCATTGCAAGGCAAAGATGGCAGAGAGATATCAAAATATATTTTCAGTGTTACCTTTGTTAAGATGCTAACAAGATATGGAACAAGCCCGTGGTCCACAACCTTCTGGATCTGATCCTGGCGGCCAGCAGTTATGTTAGACATAGTCCATGCTGCTTCTTTCTGGATGTTGTTTTTGGGGTGAATAAGCAGACTTGGGAAGACAGCTAGTGCTCCAGCATCTATTACACTTTGAGTTTGCTCATCAGTCCCCGTTACAATGTTTCCTATAGCTCTTAATGATGGAGTCTGGAAAAGAGGTTTAAGATACTGAACAAGAGGAAGTATTGACCTGGATATAAAATATAGAACATAGTGTATAAATCATGTTGAGGATTTTGTGGGGTCACATTACGAGCTGTCCGAGACAGTATGCTGCGGCTCATGGATATGCTTGGTCTACAGAATATGGAAGAAATCCTTGTAGTATCTCAATATTTACATGCAAGCCTGCCTGCTCAGCCACAAAAGTTTTTAATGTAATTCTCAATACTATTAATATTCTAAGTATATACTATTAACGAACAAAACTATTTAACCAACTGTTAAAAGCTGCCTAAATCTTCTACTTCATCATAACCATAAAATGCAACAGCAACATTAGGATGATCGTATACCCACTGTAAAAATTGGGGGGGGAGATAAAATATTTTCATTATACAGTAGAGGAGACCTTTGTGGAATTCACATATCTGCTCAATTCCACAGCAATTCAAATCAGCGTTAGCAACTGCCTGAACATGTCCCTGCAGTTTTCTTGACAAGATATCAAAGTTTACTTATAATAAGTATTTATAATATTTGCTTCCTAATGCTGAGAGAAAGTGACTGGTCCAAATTCAGCCAGTTAGCCTAAGGCAGGAGTAGAACTTGGTAATATGAAAAATCAGTATGCTCAAATATAAAATTACAAGGATATTTCAATAATTTCTGTCAAAGGTTACCTCAAGATAACACTACATTCACCCAAAAGAGCTTGCAATTTAAGTAACATGAATACACTGAAGATTTCTAAACCAAAGAATATTAAAAGTACACTTTTCAAGAAATTGAGATTACTACATTTGAGTTGGGAACTGCATCTCCCATAGGAAGAATTTCAATATTTCATAATCTTCACTAATTTATCTTACCATTATTGGAACTTCTCCACAGGCTAGTAGTTTCACCAATTGTGGCACTAGGCCAGTTTTGACCACTACTTCAATTCTATCATTTGATCCGTCAGTCAAATAAGAAATAGCCCAGCATGTGTCTGCCAAAACTTCATGGTCATGGTAATGCAGTAGGCGAACTAAAGTGGGCAGAATCTGTTCAACAGCTTCAATGGGTGGTGCAGGGTTCTTGTTACGGCAGAGGTTTGACAAAGTCCAAGTTATGTTACGCAAGTACCCATTCTGGGGAAAAAAAACATGGTTATGATTAAGTAGTGCTGAAATTGTTTTTCACGTTTAAGATTTTAGCTGAGATTCACACTTACAGATATAGAAGAGAGATCAGGAACAGCAAGCAGGGCCAAAAGTGGGTCGAGCGCACCATATTTAATAACTAAGTCTCTATAAGCAGAGCCATCACCTGAAGGCAGAAATAAAGAGCGTCAAATGCAAAGACTAAGAGGTCCATATGGAATTACTGCTAATTCAAGGCAGGAATACCACCATGACAAGCTGACTTCATCACAATCCAAGCATTATAAAAACAACTGCCATAGAAAACTATTCAAGAGCCTGTTGATGACAGCATTAAAACCCTTGGCAAACTAGCCACTATCGACCAAAAGCCAAAGAACATTGAAGTCATAGATGCTAGTCATTGAATGCCATCATGTGGAAATTATTGCAACAGTAGCATTGCGGAGCTGTAAAAAAATATCTTGAAACGTGTAGCTTTGAAATGTACAAAGTCTTACATAATTTCTACCTAAACACCATAATGGAAATTTTAAGGGCAAGGTCATATTTAACAAACTCCCATATATTAAGTGATAGCACTTCAGCCCTCAACGTTTAATGTTAGGAGTTCTAGAAAAGGCTCTGAAATAGCTACAAGTTCCATATAATATGGCACAGTCCGCTCTTAGTTGAAAATGCTGACATAAGATTGGAAAAAGTTATGTACCTATGCACTATACAAATATGAAAAAAAATCTTGCATTTCAAATGAAACACATCGGCTTTTTTGCATACTATTACTTGCAAGAAACACATCAGCTTTACCAACTTACCTGCAATATTCCCCAAAGCCCATACAGCTTGCTCACTAATGTGAGTATGAGGAGAAGCCAGTAGAGATATAAAGGCAGGAATTGCTCCACCCTCTACTACAGCTTTTGTCTGGTCTGATGTGCCGGAAGCAATATTGGTCAGTGCCCAAGCAGCTTCAAACTGAATAGGGCTGCAGTTTGCTTTTCCCAAAAAGGACACAAATTTTGGTATCAAGCCAGCTCTAATAATCTGGTCTATAGGGGGCTGCTTTTCTCGGGATAGCAGTTTCCTATGTGTAAGAGAAACAAATTTAGCTTTCCTATCTATATTTTAGAGAGAAGATTTACATTTCCATGACAACAGTTGTTAGTCATATTTTATTTTGGAAAGTTGGTCATCACAGTTTAAACTGATGCAGAACAATGAAATATTCCTTTTGCTGCAAAGCATTGTGTATAAGATGCAAAATCTCTCAGTCTAGTGCAATAAACATGGAGGCGGTTCAGTTTTTGGTACTCATATAGCAAGTCCAAAATTTTCTAGCAATTACTAATAGACTAAATGAAATATACTATCACTTTTACATTACCTTACCTATTCCCAATTACAGTAATGTTTTATTTTGTACCAAGAGATGTTTTCAGAATTAGGTTGCCAATTTGTATCCTAAAAGTTTTAGATAGTCCTATTACTCTCATCTAATCATTATGTATCAATTGGGCTCATATTCTACACAAAGCCACAATTTTCTGGATTGTACACTGCATTGCCAAAACTAAACAAAAATAGATTTTGGTTAACCGATTAAAAATGTGCATTCTTCCTGTGCTAAAAAACTGTATCGTGTTTAGCTTCTTGTCCTAATATTACCATGAAACCTCAGATTACAATTTTTCAGCTCCTAACTGCAGTTTGTTTCAGGCAGAATGTAATGCATATTGACACTTACCTGGCAGCCTGAGTAGCCTGCAGCTGGTATTCTAAATTAGTATTGTTAATGCCTTTAACAATTTCTTCAACAGACCAGTGGACAGCAACCTACAAGCAACATTTCAAACAACTACATTAACAATTACAGTATTCTTCGAAAATAACCTCACCAGTGCTATACCATTACATACACAAACAAACATTAATTTTAGTTTCCTTTACTAAGATAGAGCAAAACAAGATACTTCCTTTTGACATTCCAATGTTCAAACTTATTTTGTTCACAGAAGTAAAATGAAAGTAGATCACAAATGTGTTACTGTGTTATGTTTTACAATGTAGGTTGTAAGACCTACAACTCAATGATAGTGAACAGAAAGCCTCAGGTTGAATCTCTACCCCCTTCATTTGGACTGTGAAAAAAACCTGTCCAAAACAGAAACTACAGCTTAAAGTAGACAACTTAAAGGCAAATCTTCAGAAGGCTTGTAAAATAAGCACTTACCTGATTGCCTCGATTTTCTTGCAGAGGTGAAGTGGCATCATCTGGAAAAGTGCCTACATTTCGCCTTTTAAGCATTTGGTCATCTTTTTTAGCTTTTCTCAGCTCCACATTGACTTCCATTCGTCGTCGCCTCATTTCCTAGTGAACACATACATCGAAAAGCTGAGCTACGGCTTTAAAAATACAAGCAGTTGTATCCCCCAGTTGACAGTTACTCACATTGGAATCTTTGCCCTTGTTCTTGAATCTGTTCAGGCGGGCAGCCATTGCCCCAGCATTCTCATTGGTAGACATGGCGACTGTTATACAGATATGTCTTTAAACCTACAAAAAGACCCAGTAGTTCAAATTAAGATATTACCCTTTAACGATATTGACCACAGAACTGCAATTGGCATCCATTTGTAAATTACCTACAGCCGGCAAACACGGGATATGATGCAGTTTACAGCCTCAGAGGCAGCTCCGTTTCAAGCATATTTTATTCAAACATGGTCTTAAATGGTATTTAAATTTAAACTTTCCTTAGGGCTCCAGGTTTGAGAACGGTTAAGATACACAGCTGACTTGGTTTCAAGCTTGATGCCTCTGAATTAAGGGGATTAAGAGTCCACAGTAGGGCTCTGGACGCTTTTTAATTTCTCTTCAGAAGGAAATGAGCTCAACAATCTCTGGAACTTCTTTCCTTTACTTACTCTGGACATTTACTTTAGGGCCGCGGTCCATCTTGCGGAAAGTCCATTGAAATTGCGACATTAAAATTTTTGAGGGCATTAGGCATTTCACACGCAACGCCGTTGTTATCCTCACATCCCCTTCCCCCAAACACACACACCTTAAAACTCACTTGTGTTCACAAGACCCCCAACCGCAAATTTATTTGTAGACCCTCGCGCGTTGGGCGTACTCGGTTCTCATCAATTTACAGTCCAGCGTGTCCCGCCAGCCCAGAAAAGTGAGCCAAACTGAGTTAAACCTCGGCTAAAGTGAGCCAAAGTCAGGCGAACGAAAAGCGCCCTGCCCGTTTCCCTTAACTAGGACATTGAAGCTTTCGTGAAACAACGTAACAAATACGAACGAACGGAGGCAGAGAGGAGGAAGGAAGGTGAACGGAACCGTCCCGGTCTGGAAAACTATTTCAGTAACAGTCCTCCACCCCCACCCCCACCCTCTCTGGGTTTTGAACCTTCGCCACAGCCTGCCGACGTTTCCCCGCTTTCGGACCTTCTGCCTCACCTCCTACCGTCTGAAATTCGCTCCCTCCAGACCCGGCGCGGCTCCGCCACTTACCCGACACCGCCCCAACACGTTGCGCCGAACTGCTGGAGCTGCGGAGCTCCCACTCTCGTTCCCCCCACCCGCCTCCTCGAGGTGTGATTTAAACTTCTTGCGGCCTCCCGCTCTCATTGGCGAATTCGAGTTCAAGCAAACCTCTCATTGGCCAGTTTGAAAAAATATAAGACGCTCAAGGTCTCGCGTTCCTGAGAGAGAGAGAGAGAGAGAGAGGTCTCTCGTGAGTCCCAGATCTCGCGATCGTTATGTGCAACGCCCACGCGCGAAGCCCGCGGAACTACATTTCCCAGCGTAAAAGGGGAGGCGGTTTGCGGGGCCAACGTTATGAGACGAACTTCGCGTGGGGTAGAATTGACCGTTATGTCGTCAGCTTGGTTACCGGGGATTCTTAATTGTTTATATGGACATATGCAGCATTTTTTCAAGTGGTGGCACTATGGATAGCCGGTTAGCGGTAAACGCTTCCAGACAGCCGGTAGATCAGTTTCAGGCCGCCAAACCTTTGAGGAGGAGTTAGAACGCGGCCAGCCTTCGAATCCGCTCAAAGGGTAGCGAGATGAGGGGGCGTGAGCTGTTAGAACACGAGGCTAACTGAGGCGGGAGGGGGCGTGGCTAATTTCTTGGTGACGGAAAACGAAACCAGGAGGGAAAGGAACCGACGTGGGTGGGCGGAGTCATGCGTGGTCGGGAGGGGCCCTTAGAACGCGGCTCTCACAGCTCTTTGCCGAGTGACCCAGTGGCCTAATGGATAAGGCATCAGCCTCCGGAGCTGGGGATTGTGGGTTCGAGTCCCATCTGGGTCGTTCGTTGCTCTTGTTTTGCAGCGGGATTAAAATTTATGAAGACGTTTCCTGAGCTTGTTGGGTGTTTCTTAGGCTTTGTTAGTCGCTTTGGTTCTTCATTCTCACCATCGATCTGGACGGAATAAAACGAGCCCTGGCCGTGCATCTCTTCACATGACGAACGGGAGATAGGGCGCTAGTTAAGCATTCAAACTACCTCAGAAAACTCAGTGGGTTTCCTCTGCTCAAAAACGGTTGTTACGCGCCCGATGCATCCCGGGGATCTTTTCCAAGCTGTGCTTGGGTGGCTGGAAGCAATCTTGGCCTCCCTTTAAAACATTTTGTTTGTTTCGTATATACGGATAACACAAAGTAAAAGGGGAAAAACAATTTAAATCAAGTGTTTTTCAAACTTGGTTGTGGACTTCAACTCCCAGAATTCCCCAGGAATTCCACACCTGTCGAAGTTTCCATGTTTGAAAGACACTGGTTTAAAACATTCACATTTGAGAACAAGTGCGCCTTCCCTTTGCAGTTGAGAACTCTTTCATAAAACGCAAAATATGTTCTCATGAATCAAAAATACCTTAAATCGTTTGTTTAAAAATGTAACTTGAAGCAGGCAAACTACATGGTTTTCTATAGAGCAGTGGTGCTTCTTCAAACTTTATGGGCATGAATTCCTGTGTCAGTCGCAGGTGCCAAGTCTCCACAAAAAATTATGAATCTCAATTTACTAGAGGCTTGTCTCTTGCTGGATATATGGCCAGCTGTGTGTAGGGGTTCCTGGTGACCGCCTATACAAGTCCTTTTCTTGGGAGTTTTGCAAGTGGTTTGCCCTTGTCTGCTTCCCAGGGCTGAAAGAGAATGACTGGCCCAAGGCCACCCAGTTGCCTTGATGCCTAGGTCAGGACTAGAACTCACCATCTGCCAATTTTGCCTGGTGTCTGTTCAATCCAATACACCAAACACGAAGTAGATTCAGTAGAAGCCAGATTCAGTAACAACCATGTTACTAGAAACATGAAGGTTGTAGAAATGGGGGTAAACTTACTTAACAAATGCCTCACTTAGCAACAGAAATGTTGGGTTCAATTGTGGTCATTAGGTGAGAACTACTGCATTATATTTTAAAAAGCAACTTTATGATTGTAGATGGAAAAGCATTTATAGTTATTTAACAGTATTTGCAAATTCCATTACAAAAAAGATTTTGGCAATGTACAATAAACAGAATATAATGCAAGTTATTAATATAAATAGTAAACTAAAGAACATTACAAATACAATCAGATGGCTGTCCACAATCTCCCTTTGAGCCAAATGCTGATTTTGATTCCATAAGCCCTATAATTATGAAAGCTGCCTCCAAACTTTAACAGCTGATTCAAATATGCTACTTTCTTTTCTCCCTCAAACATTTGGTCATAATTTCCAAGTAGGTGGGTCCAACCAATTGAACAGGATGAAAAGCTTTTCTTACTGTTGATCAGCAATTTTGTCTTCGAGTTCACTTTCCCAGTTTAAAAATACAGTGATTTGTGGATGAAAAGTTGAATCTCAAGTATTAAGTTTATTCTCAGAAGCCATGGAGTTTTTTTGAACTGATGTTTTTAAATCCTCTGTGTAAAGTTTTGCATCTGACCAACTGGGAAAAGGCTGCGTCACTCTAGTTGCAAAACTTATAAATTTACCAGCTTTTTGTAAACCTGTAGGATTTGATTGTAACGCAACTGATAGCACAGAAATGGCTTCAAAAATGCCAATCATTAGAAATTAAGAGATTCACATTTGCTGCTATCGTAGCCATTGGTGGTGGTGATGGGGAGCCCTTATTTTTTAAAGTGTATGTAGAACTGGATATGTTCTCCAGAGAGGCAACATGCTGGCAGACTAGAATCTAACAGTTTTGATCTGTATTTCTCAATTCTGAGGCAACATTTTCTCAACTTAATACATAGAACATAAAATAATAGAATTGGGAGGGACCTTGGAGGTCTTTTAATTCAATCCCTTGCTTGAGCAGGAGACCCCATTTCAGACAAAAGTTTGTCCAGTGATGGACCACCCACAACTTCTTTTTTTGTCCAAATTTTTTATTTTCCATAAAATTAATTTTCACATTTCATTTCCACATATAACTTTTACACATCAT
>JANHFT010001641.1:31547-46123 GCA_032467955.1 Pseudoxenodon macrops
AAAGAAAGAAAGAAAGAAAGAAGGAAGGAAGGAAGGAAGGAAGGAAGGAAGGAAGGAAGGAAGGAAGGAAGGAAGGATCATTAGAATATTCAGTGTCTACATGCAACTGGTCTGGTCAGTAAACAGACAAATCCTTCTTTTCTTGCAGGCTTGCAATTTGAGAAACAATGCAAAAGGGAAAGAGGATAGAGATTGAAGGGGAAAAATATCCTTATTATTCATGAATCTGGGTCAAAGAACAAAAAATAAACTGCTCTTCTCTTTCTGTTCTACTACAAGCCTTAACATCTTTAATTGGTGGCAAGTAAGGGAAAGGGACTCTCAGAGATGTACCCAAACCAAACTAGACTCAGTGGCAGAGAGGTACAACAAATCTGTCCAAAAAAGGGCTACAATCAAGATAGCCAATTCTCCTTCATCCAATGGAATCTGCTGCATTCGGAGTATACTAACAAGCCGTGTAATTAATGGGAAATGACAGGCCTAGCATGGAGATGAAGTCCCTTATGGAAATGTCCCATTGTCCTCAGTGATTATGCAGATTATGCAGCCTGGTTTTATAATATGCCCCCCCCCCAGAAGCTCAGAATGAAGACTTGTGCTGTTTACCTTAGTTCCTACCCTTAGGATTGAAGGGGGGGAAATGTTGCAGAGAGAGGGATTGGAGGGTATTACTTTCTCTGGGCAAGAGCCTTAAATTGGAAATGGGTGACCTTGGAGATAGTCATCTTTCAGAGATGCTTCTGAGATGTAGCTTTTCTTATTTTGCAGGTGGCAGGTACATTGTGATGGGTCACCTCTATCACCGAAGAAGACAACTGCCTACGGTTCTGCAAGAGCGTGTGAGAGGCCGCCTGCGGCCAGGAGACGGGCTGCTTTGCAGAGGCAACAGCTACATGAAGAGGTTCAACAGAAGGCGGGATCAGAAGGTTCAAGGGGCAGCTCGGTCCAAGTGTGGATGAGAAGGCAACTCAGCCATCGCTTTCTCTGGCTCTGAAAACAGTTTTAGAGTGACAGGTGGATAAAAAATGTTCTCTGGTTTTGCTACAGGCCGATAACCCTTTTGGTCTGAAAAATCGCTTGCTTTTGCTGTTAAAAGAAGGAACTGGAGTCTACTGCAGCCTCTTAATTTTGTCACCTAATTATCAAGGTATGATATTTACTCCCTGTAATTAATCTCTATTAACTGATCTGCTTGGTCAGATCGAAGTCAACCAGCCATCCATCAAATGCTTTTCCCAGGTACCTTTAGGGATTATCTTCTATATGCATCATGATTATTAACTCCTAGCTAAAATAATTCTATTCCAGAACATCAATACAGGTGGTCCTCGTCGTACGACTGTAATTGACCTTAGGAATTACAGTTGTACGTCATGGCAGCTATGAGTCATCAAGTGACTTATTTCTTACCTTTTTTGGAACAAATATTAAGCAAATGCCAGAGTCCTTAAGCGAACCGATTGTCTACTTTGGGACTTCTTTGCTGGAAACCAGAAGTAAGTGCCGATTTCTGGCAAAACTGTCATAAATCACGGTCACATGACCACAGGCCATTGCACATAGCCGTAAATGTGGGCTGGTTGCTGAACTCACAAAACACAGACCTGTGATTGCGAGGGGGGAGGGGATGTTGGAACTTTTAAAAGCAGGTTGCAAGGCCCTCTGTTCATGGCTTCATCATTATTTCGAACTGCCAAGTCAAGTATTGTCTGTAGTTCTGCATTCATTTCTAAAGTTTAAATGGTGGCTTTCACAACTGTAAAAAAAGAAAAAACAAGTGATACAAACTAAATATGTAAAGTGTTATCAAATGGTTGGTCAGTTTTATTAATAAGTTGATAAATGCTATTGCTAATATAGAAATAAAGCATTCAAATATTTTAAGAGATATTTATATGTGATGTGAATTCAAATGTAAATGTTATGTGACAGGAACATGTCAGCGATGTAATAAAAAGTGTTAATACGTCTAGAAATAATTACAATATTGTATCAGAATTGTAAAATCTAGGAGGAGGAAAAGTGAATGGGTTGGAAAAATGCAGGGCTGGAATAATTTAGAATGAAAGTAGTTGGTTTAATAATCTAAAGGTACGGTCATTAGCATTCTCTGTCACTATAACATTTTTTTACTCAGCCAGCTGTGACTGGAATCATTTAGGAGCTTTTAACACAGTACAAGCAAAACCGTAATAAATGCCTCTTCACTTCAGATATCAGGATTCCAGGCAGGTTCATATATTTCTAACAGAAGCAGGAAATATTAAGTCCATGTGGTGTTATGTCAGCGCTGAAACTTTCTCAAGGTGTCTTCAATGAAAGCTCTTTATTATCACAAAATAATATTTTCTGGCAGTAGCCTGTAAGTGGGAGGCAGAGAGAAAGTAGCTTGCGTCCAATTCATCTTCACATTCATTTCCTTATTTTGCTTTCTGTCTTTTAAGAGATACATCTACTGTAGGTATGTCTGTGTGATTCTAGAGTCTTCCATTACAAGCTTTTCTTCGAAGGAGGAAAAGTAGAGCACCAGTTTTGAAAATAGCATAGTTGTAACAATATGATACCTCATTAAATTATGCTAACAACCAATGTATGAAGTTTTAAAAACTATTGGATGTCAATCCCATGAAAGCTTTGATTCACAGGTTTCACTTGCATGTCACTTAGTTCTTGTCCAGAATTAAAAAATCTCCTGTGTTTAATATGATGAAGGACGATGTGTTTATTACATGACTATAAGGCTTTCCCATGGATTCATAAATACGTTCCATATATAATAAAGGCCCAGAGTCTAATTTTCTATTTCCCAAAGCCTATGCCATGCCATCCATGTGATGCTGAATTTCTAGCAAAAAGGAAGTCAGAATCCATAGAAATTAAGGTTCTCAGCCCACTGGCTCTAAGACAATTAGTAACATTTATGTACTATAGGGCTTAAGAATGTTTTAAAAGCACTTCACAATAATGATCTAATTCAAATGGAGCAACCAGTTTCCTGTTGCATACCTAAATCACCTATACAAATACAGGCAACTACTTGTAAAAGCGTCTAATCTCTCACAACCGAAAGGAAAATTTGTTTAAGCTTTGCTGCAACCCAAGCATGTCAACTCTAGTTTACAAAGTGAGAACTCTGTGCAATTTATCAATATTGTTCTCCTACTGCAGGTTGTGTATATGCTTGAGGCAGACAGTGACTTCCTTACATCGATTTCCTCAGTCTCTCCAACACTGTAATGTAATTTTACAAAATTTATGTCTGAAAAAAAAAATCTGTTTAGTACTGGGCTGTAAGAGGTAGATAATTCCTCACTGTTCCAAAGTCATAGATTGAGACTTAGTCTATTAAATAAAAGACTGGCAAAAGCAACTTTTCCATCTGAGGAGAAGAAAAACTAAGGCTTAGCAAGGAATTTTTAGGTCTAGGGAAATGCTGTTCTTTTTCCTCAAGTTACAAGCAGTGGATTCCTTAATATAATACTGTACTGTTTTGCATACTTTTAAAGCATCAGAAATTTAAAAAGTTGCCTCAAGTCTTTTACATGGTGGTATAAACAAGGCATATTTCTGTTTTCTCTACCTTTTGAGTCCTGTTAAATGTTTTTAAAAGGAAATGATGGCTTCGTTTATAACAAGAGCTATTATTTTCTTTGGCTATGTAATTCCATGTTTCATGGCATTGAAGTCTACAGCATTTGTGTATTCATAAATGCTGCACTGGAGTATGCACATTTGTATATTAACATGGGTCAGATCTCTTCTAAGTATTGCAGAATTTGGAAATAGTTTTCAGTTCTTTAAAAACTTAGCTAAAACTAGTTCACTTTGGGTCCAGCTTTTCATGATGTTTTTTCACCAGCAGTCCTTGCAAATGACTGGGTGGACATTATATTGTAAGTGTCCCCAACCCCTTACTGGGCCATGGCCTGTTTGGAACGAGGCTGCATGAGTAGCTGGCTGCATGTGCGCGCAGCCCAACTTGCATGAATGGCGGGCTGGTGTGCATGCACACAACTTGACTTGTGCAAGCGGCAAGTCGGTTCACCTTCCCCTGGACCAGACCACCAAGTCATAAAGGTTGTGGACTGCTGTCTTAAATCATAAAAAACAGCAGTGAATCTGCCTCAAGGCAACTGCCGATTTATAATCTCCCTATACTAAGATATTGCATAATATTGCATAGCCTAGAGCTATTTCATGAGGATACTGACTCAGTAGTATCAAAAGCCACATTCCAGCAAGTCTAGCAGAGTTGCATATGAGCAATGGAGGCCAGTGCTGTTCACCTGGTTCAGGGGTCTCTAATCCCGTCTGTGGGCCAGCACTGGTCTGTAGCATGCCAGCAACAGATCCGCACAAACAAGTGAAGCCCCATCTGTGCAATGCAGGCAGCATGCAAAACCATGCCCCCTCCGGTCCACGGAAAAACCTTCTCCATGGAACCGGTCCGATGCCCAAGACTGGGGGGCACTGATCTAGGCCACTAGTCTTCTCCAAAGTGGTTTGCTTCACCCACCTTTGCCAATAGTACAGTAATTTGTAAAATCTTCCAGTCCAAAGAATTTTAGCTTCTTGCCTTGGGTTTGTTCTGCTAGTGTAGCCAGCCAAATATGTAAACCAGGAATTAATTAGCTTATTATCCAGGCTGGTTATTTCCAAAATCAGGTTTGTAGACCGATGATACTTTAAAGGATGTGATAAGTCAGATTGTTGTTTTAGTTATTGTGTGAAAGAATCTATCCCCGATTTAAATAGGGAGAAAAATGAGAGCAAATAGATTGCGTACACTACCATGTGGTTTGTTCACAATATAAAAGGATTTTAGAAACTCAAGAGAGATTATTATTTTCTGTCAAAATGAGTAGCAATCATTAATAAAACATTGGAAAAAATTTCAACATAGGTAGTATGTGCATTTGTGTTGGTGTGTTTCTGAGAGAAAATTATAGTGACACAAAACTTTTAAACTATTGTGTATCTAGAAGCATGTCACACATTAAATAATTCGCTGGATAAAATGCTTTCCAATTTAATGGTTTTAATTTAATCAAAAATTAAAATAAAGGATTATTTATATGTCCAGTTCAGGCATCCAGAGCATCATTCACAGCAATTCAGAGAGCTTTCTTACCTTATCCAGTGTAAACTGAGCATTTTGCCAATAGCGGTACAAATATTTTGCAGCTGTTCAAGACAGTACAATTCCAACTTACGTCTCATTACAAAAACAAAGCAGTAAATGAGTATTTGGAAGTTTGTAGCTGTAACACCAAATGTTTCCATTTGACTGAGGAGCTGTGAATAAAAATGGAGCTCATTTGGTTCGTGACACTTGATACCCAGTGAGTGATTTTTAACGAGGCATGAAGTGATCAGAAAAAAAGTAATTCTGCACATTGTTTCATTTAAAAACTGAGTAAAGTATAATTTCTTTATTCCTTTTACAGAAGTGGTATTTAAAATGTACACACATTACACTGGCTCATAAATAAAGTTTTTCAAAAAACTAAAAATTACCATAGTTGGTACAGCTAAGAATTGTCTTCATATATTACAAAGCAGTAGGAAAAATGATGAGGCTTGGTAAAAAGTGTATGAAAGTAGCATTTTCCTCATTCATAATTAATATGAAAAACTTCAAAGAATTTCTGCACAGTATGGCAATGCCAAGCGCTACATATTTTATTCTAAACAAATGATGTTTTCATTAGGAACTCCACCAAATCTGAGGTCCAACATTATTTTATTTGTCTAAGATGAAATGTCCTATTATGTACAAAAAGAGTTATTTTTCAGTTTGTCACAATCTGTTAAAAACAATGATCTATTGCCTGCAAGTAGGAAAGTTTTCATCATGGTTTTTTCAAGGTCAGCCATAAGTATGAGTAATAAAGAAATACGATGAAGAGACAGTATTCGTAGGATTAAATTTGGAAAAGTCCTTCTTTTATAAACATAATGCATACAATATGTAGCATCTCTTTGAAAAAAGTCCTAAGACAATATACCCTAACACACAAATACTCTTCTTCCTACTGTCTAAGAAACATAAATGGATGGTCTCACAATGAACATTAACTTCCGTTCGAATTCATATGGATTAAATGATAGCATCTATGTACAAAAGCAGAAGCTTTCTTAGAGAAAATTAACCTTATATTATCTGTACACCTGAGCCTGTACTTATAAGAAAAGTGTTGAACGACAGCAATGTCTAATAAAATTAACAGAAAAGATTTTTGCATAGCAGGGTGAGGTTAAACCCAAGGGAAGCTTATCCATAATCAGATAAATTCCAGATCATTGAAGGGCAAAAATTCTGAATTAGTGCAAAATCTAGTTAAAATAGGTGTAATAGTCAGAAACCAACTGCTGCTGAAGAAGAATTTTATTATAGTTGATTAAAAACAAATAGAATCACACTTTTGGGGCCACTTTGTCCCTTCTTTTCCTTTCCCACATTTCCCTTCTGTACTCTGAGGATCTTACACATAAGAACAAACCTCACAAACATGTTAGTGAACATTCAAACGACACCTACATATGTGGAGAGAACAATGATCTCCATTTATTTTGTTTCATATACATCCATGTTTTGAATTTTTTTTTAATACAAAAAGAAAAAAAAAGTTAGAATCTGACAAATGTTTACAAACAAGATACCTTCAAATAGATTTTACTCAGATCAGTCCGTTGCAGAGTAAATGATATTCTATTGTTTATATTCAAGGCAACAAAGTCTGTAGTCCATGACCACTTCGCCCAACTTTAATGCAAGCTTAATTGGTTTCCTCTACCGCGAACGATAAACTCAATGTTGATTCCCAGTTGGTTTGTGCACATGTGTACATAGCAGCTCCTTTCATAGAAAGAAAAGACATCTAGAGGTCATCTTGTACTTTTACCTACAGGAATCATGGTAAGATACAGAATGGGTAACATACAACCAGGGCTGGATTTATAAGGGGGGGGGGGGAAGAGAGAAAAATAATCAGCTGACAAATGAGGGCAGCAATAAAAAAGCGTCCTTTTGCAACAATAAATAAATACAGTCTAAAGTTCTCTGTGTGGAATTTATAAACCAGCTTCTTCACTGAAGAACAGATGTGGCATTTCCATGGAGTTAGAACTTGACCCCATTTTACGGTTATCTTGTTTTCTCTTGCTTGTTTTCTTTCCTGTCCTTCAGCAAAATGTTTCCCTGTTTCTGCCACAACAGCACAATTCGATCTTGACAAGAAAACGATGCTGCTGATTTTCATTCTTTCGTCCTTTGGACAAAATTAGCCAAGAATATAAATCTGATGCGACTGATAAAAACACAGTTTACATCAAGACTTGTCAGGACACCCTGACTAAAAACTTCTGGCTCCCCAATTAAAAAAAAAAATTCAGGCAACCAGATTCTTGCGGTTTGTGGTACAATAACACGTAGAACTTTTAAGAAGCTGTCGACTGTAGTTTGTTGTTATGAGACCTGCAGGATGCAGAAAAGGGAACAAGTAAGCAAAATGTTCATCGAAGCAGGCACTCAAATCCAACTACTCAGTGGGGAATGCAGCCAATATGCTGCTCTCTTTTCCAACTTTTATAAACCAACAACAATTACAAAGCAAGGCTTTTTCCACCTTCACAGAGGCAGATCTTAGCTCACACGATATGCAGCTCTAACATCTGAAAACATCCCGTAATGCTCTGAGGGATGCACAGATAAAGGGCAGGCATGCAAATAACTTTGTTTGAGGAAGAGAATAATGTTTATTGTTGGTGGAAGAGCATTTATGATAATCAATCATTCTCTTTCAGAAAAGTTTGCTTTAAGGCTATAATTGGTAACACCTTGGCTTTATTACTATTATTGGACTTTCAAATGTCTGACCATCTTCTACCATGGCTGTTAGTAAGTAATTGCTTCTGCATTAATGCAGTCTACATTTTTTCAAAAGAAAAGGTAAGGTATGACAGGTTATAGTCATTCCATTCTGAGTCTCGGTAGAAGTTCATCTAAAGCTATCAGTTATCTGCAAATGAAGAATGCAGGTGCCATCATGTAGTGGAAGTTGCAGCAATCTAATGTTGATAAGAAAGCAAAGATGAGAAAAGAATAAATGATAATCCACTGTCAGTTCAGCTGCAACCTTCTCTTTGTACGATTCCTACTCTGGTTCTCACTGGAATCGTTTATTTCCACAGAGGAAATGTTAAGAAGCATGGTCAGATGTTACAGCAACACTTTTTTTTTGGGGGGGGGGGGCTGCTGCTGCTGCTTTGCTAGCAGATGTTCCCAATCTTTAAACAAAACAATTCTGCTTCCAATCCCATATAACCACTGTAAGGGAGAAAAGACATAAATGTCACTGAAACTGACCTTCCTTCACTAGGAATGTGTCTCAAACAGCCCTAAGCATTTTATGGCCTGTAAGGCCACATCTGATCCTTTGCCTGTCCATGTCTGGCCCGTGTGAAATTCATCGGAAATTAGAAATCAAATGTAAATAAGTGTATGCCAGGCATGCAATACAACTTTATTGCTTTCATTTTTAAGGTGACTGCTGCTTCACACACACCCCTCAATTTCAAATATGTACATGTTGTACATGTTGGCCTATGCACCTTTACAGCCAGCCCTGTTGATTCAGGCCAGAGGTGGGTTCTAACTTACCTTGCTGCTGATTCACTACCTTCCGCGCCGCATGGGCGCACCTCATGCGCAGTAGAATTTTTTTTTTTTAAAAAGGCCAAAAACAAGATGGTGACGCATGCGCAGTGCTGAAAACTTGGCTTTTGTGCATGTGCAGAAGAAAAAAAAACCAAAAATTGGGGCATGCATGAGTATTATTGAATCAACAAGCTTAGGGCTGCATTCCTCAGATCTGCTAGAAATCTTTGGGGACTAAAGCATTAAACAGATTTAGATGCTGACTATTTCAAAACTCAGTTTCATTCCATATGCTTTATTTTCTTTATTATACTTTACCCAGTTTGTTATTTAAACAAAAAGACCTTGATTATTTCACAAAATTGTATTTTAATTGGACTAATTAGTAGTCATTTGCCTCACTCTAGTATAGAGAGACTTACGAGACGTACTGTAAAAAATAGAAAGGTACGTTTCTAGTGATAAAGTGTATTTCATACCGACAAAACAAATCCACATTACATGGAAAAGCTACTTACCTGCTTGCTTTGAATCCTTTTAATTTCTGTACAAAGAATGACTCAAGAACCTCTGCGCACTGATAAAAAGGAGAGTCACTTGGATTGTAGTAACGACAATTATCAAATATTTTGGTCATGTCGGCCACAAATTCCGTCACCTTTTTGTAGTAACGCTTCAGTATTCTTTCCTCCATGGTGGAAAGATCTTCAAAACAAACAAAGGTTATTCAAAAACAAAGTTCAAAAACGTGCAGCATTAACTGTCCAAACCTGCAGAAATATGAGAGAAAAGAAACTGACGTTTGACTAGAATGCCAGTCACGCATACAGAATATGTATTTAGGGCATTATGTGAAATCATTGAGCAGGCAGCAAGAAATGCTCCTTATCAAAGATTACCACATCAAAGGCAAGGCAGGTTACTGGGCATTATCCCTAGTTACAAAGATGCACTTTTGAAAATGCTGTTTGAAGAGGGCACTCTTGAAACTTATACAGATGCATCTGTACACACTGGAGACCGGTTGGCTTTTATACTCGGAACTCTCTGGTTTGGGGTTTCCTTGTTGTTTAATTACCCTGAGTAATCAGTGCATATAAACATGCTTAATTTCTCTTGAGCGCTCATTATTTCAATTCAGAACCTTGTCTGAACCTTTCAATTAGTTGCAGCACAAAGAACGCAGTGTGATGAAGGATCCCAGTTGGTAACTACCGGTCACAGTAATAGGCGGGGGGCTTGTACGGGAAGTGCCTGAGTTACTGTTCTTTGACTCTGAAACAATTTGTGTACTTCTCATTAAAGAGTGGGAAAATAGAAGAGTATCTAAAAATATAAGGTGTCACTAGCACTAACACACCCATATACCCAGAAATGTATTTAAACTCCAGATGTTAAAGCACTGCTAAAAATAAGGACAAGCAGATTCGGTAATCTACGTAGTTAGAAAGCCCTCATAATGGTTTACATAGGAATACAGGGCACAGATTAAAATACCCAAGAAAGAAAAGGCTGGAAGTAGGCCACAAATGTTGTTTATATCTACTTTATTTGTAGGAGAAGGGGAAATGGACAATAAAAGATCTCCCTGGATTATCACTATGAGATTCCCTCATTGCAAAGATTTATTGTGCACTTGAGCATTTAAATTCTGTCTTCATGCACGGGATCTTTCTTGCTGGCTGACCCGGATCGACGTTTAATTACTTCAGCTTTCACTCTGGATATAACTAAATAACTCAGTTTGCTAAATTCTATTTTTTTAGACTCTTGATACCCAGAATTGAAGCTGTTTACGGGAAATAATGGAGAAATAAAAACAATTTATTTTGGCTGCAGCTGGGGAGCAATACTCTTCTCACCACAACTTAAAATACGAGGTAAAAACAGGAACTCTCATCTTTGGCTTAACTGAGAAACTGGAAGATGCATTTCTAGAGAGTGGAAGCAAGAATTCTAGATCTTCAACGGTAATCTAGATTCCCAAAAACTGTCAGGCCTTCAATTTACAAACTAATTGCTTTATTGTTCATTTAGCCTCTCACCCATCCTAAAAGAAGTATCCTATTGCACTGAATAAGAGAATTGCTTCTAGTACTTTCTATCAGTGAAGAAATATGAACTACCTTATTAAAATAAACACCTCATGATATATAATTTCAAATGGTATCTACAACTTCAAAAACATTATTATTGCCAGATTTGTAAACAGATTCACAATCCAATGGTAAGATAGGCAAAAGTGAGAGGGCTGAGAACAAGCTAAAAACAAGGCTTATAGTCTTTAAGTCAGGAAGAAGGAAAATAAAAACTGAGAGAGAAAAGAAGAGGAAAGAGTTTAGAGTAATAGGAACAAAACAAAAAAAGAATATTACAGAAAAAGATAAGCAATGGGGTTACAGTGAACAGCAGAACAAGCAGGACAGCAGAATAAAGGAATGTAGCCACACTATATAAAAGCCACGTAGTATACTATTAAATGAATCTCACTGAAATTAACCAATAGCAAATGTATTCAGAAAACCCAAGCTAAAGAGAAAGAAGTGTCTCTTAAATAGCAACAAAACTGAATGCACCTTCCACTGCAAGGTCCCCTGTGAACATTTTCTGGGCATTGTCATTCATCAACATCATAAGAATCAGTTCAGTGGTGAAATCTAAAAATTTTCCCTACCGGTTATGTGGGTGTGGCTTATTTTGTGGGCATGGCTTGGAGGTCAGGTGACCGGGTGGGCATGCTTTTACACTTTACACAGACAGCACAAAAAACTTTTACACTTTACACACACACAACACAACTTATTCAGACACCATGCAAAGCAGCTGTACTGACTCACACACAATGCAAAAGTACACAAAATGGCACCAGGAACAAATTTAACACATTTAACAATTTTAACAGATTTACAGAGTTGGAAGAAGGGACTTTGGAGGTCATCTAGTCCAACCCCCTGCCTAACCAGAATTGCAAAAGCACACAACATTCCATGTTTTATTTTATTCATCTTTATTTTGGTTTGAAAATCCACGAGGCACGTGCGCCTCATGGGCGCATGCGTGTGCAATAGAAAAAAAATCCAAAAAAAAGGCCAAAAACAAGATGGTGATGCACGTGCAGTGTCGGAAACTCGGCTTCTGCGCATGCGCAGAAGAAAAAAATCCTGGAAAGAATTTTAAAAAAAGTTTCCCCCCAAAATAAATTCACAAAAAAAAAGATGGCATCCTCCACGGACCAGAACCGGTTATGTGACGTCACCAGCGGCTTACTATCTACTCAGTAGAACTGGTTCAAACTTGTAGGAACCCACCTGTGGGCTGCTGTCTTGCATTGCTTTGAACGACTGATTCAAGCTTTTGTGAAAAGCGCACACTTTCAATATTCTACCCGGTACAGTGTTGCAGAGGGTAATAAATGGCATGGCATCTATTTCTAAGGAAACCATAAATTCCTCAGAAGGTGATGATAAAATTATATTAGGGGATTCTTTTACAAAGTGAAGCTACATAGAGTGCTTGGGAACTTTTCATTTGGAGACAAAAGGCGATGAAGGAACAGATGGCATTGGCATCCACAATGGCATGGATGGTATGGAAAGAGGAAATAGTATTGAATCAAATCAGCCTATTGCAGATCTTGGTCAATTTTATTGATCCCTGCAGAGCTCAATTCACTCTTGCTTCTGTATTAATATATTCTTCTTTTAAACAAAAAATAATTTTAAGCACTAGGGGCGGCTGGAGATGGTAATTAGTATGGTTGTAACTGCTGCAAAGATTGGAATTCACTTCTAGATGTTTTTCTTTTTCTAGCTTTTTTAAAAAAATTCCTCACTTTTGTCTTTTACCCGTTTATAATCTTTTTCTTTTTCTATTTCTTTTTCTATGTTTCTGCAATTTTTAACTTTTATAAAATCTTTCAGTAACAATTATTTACAAAATAAAATGTCAAAATCTGAAAAAAATGTGTATCCCATTTCTTGATTGTGAACTAGAGGAAGATTCCACAAACTTAACATCTGCCTATCCCTGAGAAATGATATTATATAGATACTAGAATCAACCAATTAAACTGATTAGCAGTAAATTTACAATGGATAAAAAGGAGAAATTTACCACCAGTATAACATTACTTAAAAGTGACACAGGTAAAGTTGATTTTATTCCAAACTATAGACTTAAAGTATATTCTTCTTCCATCAAGGTTATCTTAGTGAGCATATCTATGACTTTAAAATGAAAGTATATATTTTTACTTTCTAGATCTATAATGGGTATTAGTTGCAATATCTTACAGGAAACCAGTAGGGGACACGGTGGCTCAATGGCTAAGACGCTGAGCTTGTTGATCAGAAAGGTCAGCAGTTCAGCAGTTTGAATCCCTAGTGCCGTGTAACGGAGTGAGCTCCTGTTACTTGCCCCAGCTTCTGCCAACCTAGCAGTTTGAAAGCATGTAAAAATGCAAGTAGAAAAATAGAAAACACTTTTGGTCAGAAGGTAACAACGTTCTGTGCACCTTCATCATTTAGTCATGCTGGCCTCATGACCATGGAGATGTCTTCAGGCAGTGCTGGCTCTTTGGCTTTGAAATGGAGATGAGCACTGCCCCTTAGATTTGGGAATGACTAGCACATGTGCGAGGGGAAGGAACCTTTACCTTTACTATAGGAACCAGTACTTCATATCTGTGAAATACATGGTAGGGGAATGATAAAGTGTCAGGAAATTAATATATTTATGTGAGATGCTTCACAATCATGCTTTCTATTAGGGGCTTCTCAGCAGAGTCTGTCTGATCATGTTCAATCCAGGTTAGAAATTCAGCTTTAATTTCTTAAACAGCCTTCTCTTAATTGGGCAGCCTTCTGGCCATTTGGAACTACAAATATCAGAATTCCTAACAAAGTGGTTTTTAAGAAGCATGTATCTTGTCTTTTTATGTACACTGAGAGCATATGCACCAAAGACAAATTCCTTGTGTATGCAATCACACTTGGCCAATAAAGAATTCTATTCTATTCTGTCCCTACAAGATGGTTCAGGGTCTCTAGGACCCCCAACAATGGCATGATTCAGAGCCCAAAAATTCCTGTTGTACTGCTGCGCCGTCCAGTGCAAAGATCTTCAAGATGGCACAGACCCTTACAGCACCCATGGACATCAAATTAATAGCATGGTCAACCTTCCAGAAAATCCTAAACATCCCACTGCCACCCTGATGGAGAGCTGAAATGAATTCTATCACCAATGGCAAAAAGAGGATGAAACGACTTTGTGGCCAAGCTGCGAGAAATTGCAACAAAATGTGAATTTATCAACCCAGAGGAGATGATGAAGGATTGAATTATCCTGGGAATAAAGGTCCTGACCCTGCAAAAGAAACTGCTAATTTTTTGGGGGGGTCACATTCAAGGATGTTGTCGAAGAGGCCAGAGCTGAGGAATCGTCAGATAACTGTGCTGTGGATGTCTAAAAGGCAAACGGAGTACATCACACCAACAGGAAACTCAATTGGTTAATGGAGGTCCCAGAATATGATGAGGACTAGGAGGAGGAAGAAATCCGTACACCGCATCCACTCGGAAAGAAGGGTAAGCCCCAAGAAAAATTACTTTAGGCAATCCCGTTGTGCAGGATGCATGAGGTTTCATGCTAGGATGGCCTGCCATTTTAAAGAGGCTGTCTGCCATAGGTGCCAGAGAAAGGACCACATAACAGTGGCCTGCAGAGCCACCCAACCTTTTCCCTACCATTCCAAACCGGGCCAGGTATGCAAGGACAAACCAGGTCAGGGTTCCAGAGAAATAAACATTGGGAAGAACCCTACCAGGAAGCGAGGGGAGTTAATCAGATGATCATGGGGCACTCTAATTCATGTGATGCTGAAAAATACCATATCACAGTTCACATAGAAGGA
>JANHFT010001641.1:47741-59560 GCA_032467955.1 Pseudoxenodon macrops
AAAGACAAATTCCTTGTGTGTCCAATCACACTTGGCCAATAAAGAATTCTATTCTATTCTATTCTATTCTATTCTTATTCTATATTCTCTAACGTACGTTTCAGCCTTACCTGTAATGAACGTAGCACTCTCTTTAGCCCTTCATAATCTTTGTCAGTCAAAGGACTGAGAACTGTCATGGCATCTTCAGTTGACTGACACTGTGGACAGACATACTCATCTATGAGATCTGCCTCACTTTGTAAAATACCAACGCAGCGCCCATGATACCAATTCTGACATCGGTCACAGCCAATGTAAAATCTGCAAGATCCCAAAGAAAACGATTAACACCTTTAATTCCACGTTATAACTTTTCCTTGGTTAACAAATCTAAAAAGATGAGGATTCTTGCCTCACATTTACATTAAAAATTTTTGAAACCCAATTGGAAGCACAGCTTTATCAACCATGCTTAGTATCTTAAACAACTGAAACGCCTTAGTGCTGAAAGGAACAAAGGTCATAAACTGTGATTTACAAACAAGATCAACGTTTTGTAAAAGGTACTATTAGTAGATTGGTAGACTACCTGTAGAAAATTGACATTCAGAGTCCTACGGCATAATATGAATGGGGCACTAATAGCACTTACATACCAATTTTGAAATTATAATCATAACTTCAGTCTGAACTAAAATTAATATGAATTTAAATAAATTACAAATTCCTAGCAGGTAAGGAGGGAATTTTAGGGAAACTTGCTCAATAAATCAAAAATAGTCTGCTTTGAAGAATACAAGTTTTACTTACAATACTAGAAACTTCCCTTTCCCCCGAGTGTCACATAATACAATTTACTGTCATTTTAGAGATGTTTAAAAATCATGTCACTAGATTCAACAGATGTTGAACAATATTTATTTTTTGTTCAAGAAACACATTACCAAACTCAGAGCAGTTTGCTACCTAGATATTGAATAAGAGGTTCTTGTCAGAACTCACTGTGACTCATCATAAGGTGTTCTGCAGATACAGTACAATTCCTCACTGCTGCCCTCTTGTGCCCGTTTACACTCATTACAGATGTACACATCCATTTTCTTAGCCTCCTTTTCTGTGATGCCAACACATTCTCCATGATACCAGTTAGTACAAAGATCACAGCCAATATAGAACCTAAAAGTATTTACAATGAAAATGACAATGTAATTGTCATTTCAAATGGCAAGGCACTTGCTAACCTGACTCTCTTGTCTTTTTCTGAATTAAATTTCCCTAACCACATTAATCTACTCTTCCCAACCTAACATAGAAGGAAAACTTGCCAGGCCCTACTTTAATAGACAGTTCTTCATATTTTTTGCAAAACAACAACAACAACAACAACAACAACAAAAAAGTACTGAAATCTGAAAAATGTGAATGTCTCAACTATGAATGCAGAAAGACGCGGCCAAAGAAAAAGATCTATATTTTCAAAAAAAAAAAAGCAAAAGCAAAGTACAGATACAACTAGAAGTTACAGGTACACTTTAAAAAAAGCAGCATGCATACCAGCCATATGTACAACACATATTGGTATAACATGACATGAAGGAAAATGGGACATGTAAATGTATGTTTTCTTCAAAACTACCTGAATTTTTTCTCAAATTAAAAAAGAAAATTAGGGCAGGACATTTATTCCAAAATATCTATTTTTAGAAAACTTTGTGTCAGGTAAAAAAAACCATACAAGTAGGCAACCTCGTCCTTGTGTACTTACAAACCTCCACTTGACAGGAATCAAAATATTAGAACAAAATAAGAGAACAGGCCATGGTTTATAAGAACCTCTGCCTTGGAACAGAGGTGAAATGGTTTTATGTCATGCAAATCAGCTCTAACTCTAAAGGGATCCTTCCCTTTGTTTATTGCCCCTTCCTCACTCCCTTCTTTTCTTCTTTCAGTGATTCAAGTGTGATGCTAGTGCTGCCTACCATATTTGCTGGTTCAGATATATTGTTTGCCTCAAACCTCTGAGGGAGGGAACGGTATGGAAGAAAGGAACACAAGTTCCCTCATACCAGTTTCATTTGTGTACCTCTATGCAGGTAGTCCTCAACTTACAGATGTAATTGAGTCCAGAACCACGTTTGTTTGCGGCAGTCATAAAACAAACACCACAGTCATTACGTGATAGATGTTTTTTTGTCAGAAACCCAAAGTAAATTCCAGCAAAAAAAGCATTATAAATTGTGATCACAGGACCGTAGGAAGCTGAAATAGCCATAATTGCAGGCCCATTGCTAAGCACCCAAAATGTGACACGACTGTGATACAGCCCCCCCTCCTACACTATCATAAATTTGAATTCGGTTCATAAGTATCTTATTTTTGCCTGTTATAACTTTGGTTGCTAAGTGTCCACTTGTAAGTTCAGAACTACCTATATCTGTCTCTTTCTTATATCTGATAGCTTTAATCTCAAAATCAGTTGCAATATCCTTAACACCACCCCTACTGCATAATCTCCCTTTGCATACTACATTATGTTAAGCATCAGGCTGCTACATAGTACTCTGTGGGCCTGCCACCCTGATCTCCACTCCTGAGAAAACAGAAAATCTTCCTGCAATATGCCAGCAAATGTATTTGCGATGGCTTCTGCTCTAAATTAAGAATGAAATAACTTTTTATTACAAACCGCTCCAAAAATTACCTCAACTGTCCTTTTTCTTCTGCCTATCTAATGATTGTTTACTAAATCTAAGCAAACAGCTTTGATATAAGTATGTCAAAGAAACACATAGCATATTATGGCTGGGACCTAAACTACCATGAGTAAATCCAGTTGATAGCTGCACTGTCCTCCTAAACTCCTTCCTGTCTTCCTTCTCAGGACCACTGTGTGGGAAAGTCACACTGTGGGGACTGCAGTTCTGCTTAAACTGCCTACTTTATTTCTATTACTACCTGGCTGCTCCATAATCAAGACCCTTTTCCTAGGCTTAAAAGTCACTCGTAGATGTTATCTTTACCCAGGATTTTAAGGGAAGAGACAATGCAGCATAAAAATATGTGCAGGAGGCAGTCTAAATGATCTGCTTTCATCTCTTTCATCAATTATGAGCATAGTTCAACAGAAAGAAAGCAATGGCCTTATTGAATCTTAACTATTTTTAATCTATAAATTATTTGATCTTCCAATAAACTCTCACAATAGATTCAGCATGGAAAAAAAAAACCCTAATCATCTTTCTGAATTGAAAAGCAGCTATTATTGATTACAATAGTTTTTATACATGTATTTTATTTTTAAAAATCTATAATCAACATACATGCGCACACACACATACAAATACTATTACGGCTTAACTTGTAGGAAAATAGTACTGACTCACTCATTCTGCTCAATGCATTTAGATAATTTGCTTCCTTTAGATACTACAAAATAGTTCAAGAAATGACTGTAGTAAACACTGTGCCACAGACATTTTGAGAGGTGTATTTGTTTATTCACATTCTCTCAGAAAATGCTAATTTTATACAATAGACAGACTTGAGACTCAGGCCTCCTATTACTATTGCACTTAACCATATAAGTTTAAAAATTTAAATTTCTAGTATTCATTTGACAAACAACTCTAGATAAACAAGAAATTCGGGACATGTTTATAAAAACGTCTGCTCTACCAGTGATGATGAAGCTTTTCGGCACTGAGTGCCGAAACGGGAACTCTTTGCGAGTCTGGGCCACGACCAAGAAGAGTAGCTGCCCAGGGGGCATGCGCGTGCTGGAAAATGAACTTCTGGTTTGCGGCACACGCATGCGCGCTGGCCAGCAGGTCTTCCGGTTAATGCTGTGCATGCAAATGGGATGATCAGTTGGCTGGCGCGCATGCTCATGCCGGAAAATGGAAGATCAGCTCTTCCAGTTTCTGGCACTGCCGGCACATGCACAAAGCCCCCGATTGTTACGTGTGCATGCACGCCAGAAACCCGGAAGAGGAACGGGCGATGCTGCGCGTGTCAGGCGACATGGCTCCATGTGCCACTTTGGGCACGCATGCCATAGGTTCGCCATGACAGTGATATACCATTATGGTTAAGATGCCAACTTTTTTAGTCAAGTCAATTCTGTGAGTGGAACAGTTAAGTCTCTTGCTGGATTTCTCAAATATTACTTCCCCTTGTTAAATGATCCATATATCCAGTGATATCCAGATCAAAAGCTTATTTCTGACCTGTTAAATTATATTAGCTATCAGGGCTGTGGAGTCGGAGTCGGAGGAAATTTTGGGTACCTGGAGTCGAGGAGTCGGAGTTGGAAGTACAAAAACTGAGGAGTCGGAGTCGGAACATTTACCTACCGACTCCACAGCCCTGTTAGCTATGGCATCTTGATGTTTTAATTACTGTATTTTTTAGACTGTAAGAAGCTCCAGACTATAAGACTCACCTAGCTTTTGGGGAGGAAAACAAGAAAAAAATCTACCTCTGCGCAATTTGCCTCCTTGCAGCAAACAGTCTGGTCAGCTTCAGCAGAGTCTGATTTAGCAAGAGCAGCTGATTGGCGGTTGGATCTGCCTCCCAGAATACTGCCTGTCAGCTGTTCTAGGCTGCGGGGATTGCCACCACCCATCACCGCTGCCACCTAGCGCCGCCTCCGTGTGCCCCATTTTTGGCCCATTCCAGGCGGCGGGGATAGGTACGACGACAGCAATCCCCACCACCTGAAACAGGCCAAAAATGGGGTGTGCAGAGGCTGAAAATGGGGCGCGAAGAGGTGGTGATAGGCAGCAGTGGCGATGGGCGGCAGTGATTCCCGTAGCCTGGAACAGCTGATAGGTGGTATTTGGGGAGGCAGATCCAACCGCCAATGAGCTGCTCCTGCTAAATCAGGTTGTGCTGAAATTGACCAAGTGTTTCCTGCAAAGAGGCAAATTGCTGGGAGGCAGAGGCCGGTGGGTGGGGACTGGCAGGTGGGCAGGCCTTCGGCAACATTTGCTGTCTAAGACCCACAGACATTTCCACCCAATTTTTGGGTGCACTTGGGAGCTCCAGGGAAATTGTACTATAACACATTCATCCTTCATTTTACTCTATAATCTACCTATCTGGCAAGTTCAGAATATAAAATGTGTATCCTGGCATTCAAAAAGTCCTCTCCCCACCAGACAATACATATATACCCCATAAATATATTTAGAAATGATCTGGAACCTGCCCAAGAAAACTAATCTATAATCCATGGCTTCTGAACGAGAAGGGGGTTGAGATAAAGTAAAGAATGTGCAATGTGAGACAAGATCATACAATGGAAACATGCAAGTAAGATATGAATCACAAAAACCTGCTTTGAAAAAAACAATACAACCGAGAGTTAATATTTTTAGTCCTTTCTCAGCGAATTACCCAACAAAACGGCGTCTAACATTTTGCTCCATTTCCATCCCTCCAGCCCAGCTACTAACAACTAAAGGCTAAAGCTAAACTAAAAACCCTTTGAGCAGATAAGATTCCTTACTCACTTGGACTCGTCGTAAGGCGTCTTGCAAATGCAGTAAAGCTTTGTATCCTTCTTGGTTTCCTTTGAGGTAGTAGAAATCATTTTCTTTTTCTTGGATTTTGAAGAGGCAGACTCTTTCTCTTCCTCTCGCTTTCTTTTGTGGGATGAAATATAGGATGTGCCTGAAGCAGTGGAGGGAACACTGGAGCTGGGAGGTGGTAGAGGTGGTGGCGGCGGCGGGGGTGGAGGAGGCGGGGGTGGAGGTGGTGGTGGGGACAGTGCTGCAGCAGCGGCTGCTGCAGCAGCTGCAGCAGCCTGGGCCTTTTCTTTTTCTCTTTTAATTTTACTTAGATCCTTCTTTAGTTCTTCCTAAAGAAAAACAGAAGCACAAAAGTAACCCACATAAGATACTTATCTAACAATATCAAAGGCTATCAAACCAGGGGTGGGTTCCACTTACTTTCCCTACTGGTTCGGGGTCACGCCGGAAGTGTGCTTTTTGCTATGCTTGTGTGCGCCCCCCCATCACTCCCGGGTTAAACTCATCTGCGCATGCGCAGAGGGTTATTTTCGAGTACATTTTGCTCAGGTGGACGGAATTCAAGCCGGAGGACCGATTAGGGGGCGTGTCCAGCAGGCTGTCACTGCCGCTTTGGCGACGGGGAAAAAAATTCCCGCTACTGGTTCTAGCGAACTGGTAGGAACCCACCACTGTATCAAACGTCTATAGAAAAGTTACAAGAGGAAGCCCAAAGTCTGTGATATTGCTGACTCTGCTTAAGAATACTTTTAGTTCTATTAAGCTCAGTGAAATATGTTGGCAGGAAAGAAGACTCAGACACTCTTAGGAGATAATAGATCTTTTAAAGCCATTTATGGATTAGTATTTATTAAAATTGCAAGAACAGATTCAAAATGTCGGGTCAAAGCTGGAAAATAAAATTGACGAGCTTGTAAGGGAGCTTGGGGAAGAAATTAAAGATCTGAAAGGCGATATGAAACAGGTAAAAGCCAGAATAGATACAATGGAGCATGGGCTGGAGAAGACTAATGCTACGTGTGAGGCGGAGCTAGTTGAGATCTAAGATTTGGAAGCTCAGATTAAAGAATTTCAATTAAGATTTCATGGAATACCTGAACAACCAGGAGAAGATATCATATCAAAGATGGTAAAGGCCTTGGCTCAGTTAATAAAGGGGAAGGAGAGTTAGATTTGGATATGGATAAGACAAATAGAATAAAACTCCAGATTTGCTGCCACGAGAAAGTTACCAAGTTACCAAGGGATGTTCTAGTTCACTTCGCAAGAAACATAGCAAGGGATCAGGTTCTGGATTGCCATTTTAAGTATAAGTTGAAAATAGATAATACAGATATTATTGTTTTGAAGGAAATTCCTGTTACAATTTTGTGAAAAAGGAAAGCTTATGCTTTTCTTACTGACATCCTGAAGCAGAGAAAAATCTTATTTTGCTGGGATAGACTAGAAGGGGTGATACTTCCCTACCATGAGCATAGATTTAGGCTGAATTCCATAGAGAAAGCTAAGGACTTTTTAATCAGATATAAACTAATCCCTGTCACCTGTGGAAAAACAGGTATAGAAAAAAAGTTAGTGACCAACCAAAATAAAAAACAAGTATTTAATACCAGGTAAGCCATCTAAGATGTATAAAGTTATGTTAAATTAATGGTGGAAGTGTAAAAATAAAGAAGGGACTTTTTACCATTTATGGTGAACCATGTGATAAAGCAAAAACATTTTGGAGTGGGATTCACACTCTTAATACAGAAAATCCTGAAAATGGAGATAGAAATGAAACCAGAACTTTTCCTTTTGGGACTAATGGAAAAAGAACTGGAGAAAAAAATTGGAATTTTGTTACTATATATGTTGACAGCAGCAAGACTATTTATTGTATGCGCAAAAATGGAAAGCCACTTGGCAGAATGGATGCAGAAGTTGATGGCTGAAATGGCAAAACTGACTACTCTGATTAAAAAAAAGAACATAAGTGCCTTTTGTTTCCACATGGGAACCACTTCTGAATTTCGTGCTTGATGTGGAAAAGAATGTAACTTTGACTTTGGGTTTTATAGATTAGATTGATAGATCTTTATAGAAATGACTTGTTCATATTATTGTGGAAAAACAAAATGCTGTGATTTGATACTAATACCTTATTCTACTGCAACACAGAGAGTCAGAAGTCAATGCTTCTTTTTCTTTTCTTTCCCCTACCTTTCCTCACTTCTCTTTTCCCTCCCTCCTCACTGCTCTTTTATTTACTTTTGTATTTTATAATACTTTATATCTTAATAAAAAATGTTTACAGTGAAAAACAAATTACAATAGCAAGAAAGATGGTGTATGAAATAAACATCTGTTTTTAAATTTTTTCTTCCCTGTGAGGAATTATTGAAGACAAATTTTTGTTTACTTATGTTCACATATCCTGTAAATCCACATTGTGATCTGTTCGATTTGATGCTAGCATGATCCAGTGGTGGAATGCTGCCAGTTTAACAGCCGGTTCAGCACACACTTTGCATGCACACACGAATAACACACGCTGCGCATGCATGCACAGTTTTACAAATACTAACCTTCTGTGTTACCACTTGGGAGTAACACAGCTGAGGCGCCAATCAGCTGAGAAGGTAAAGGTAAGTAAAGCACAGGGGCCGGTGGGTGGGCCGACCTGATCGTCAGAGCGAACCAGTTCTCTCCCAGCCAATCGTCGGAGCTACAGGTTCACTTGAACCAGTCCGAACTGGTATGAATCCCACCTCTGGCATGATCTGTTTATGTTTCACTTTGTGCAAAGCTATTTTATTTTGTATGCCACTTAACATTACAAGCGAACTTAGCATTATGGTTTCTTTTACAAAGTGTTTTAATATTATCCCAACTATTATCACATACCAGACAGACTAGTTGTATGTGTGGATCCAACTCAATGAGTCATGCATTGTGCAACTTCTCTAGACATTTTAGGATATTTAGAAGTAGTGTTAAGTGTCTTGTGTCATTTTCAAGGGAAAACTTACAGCACAGAAAGATAAATGTTCCTTAAATAATTCACAGGAGATCAGATGTTACCTAACTAGAGCAACACAAAATATGGCCACTTCGTGGTTTCTGCACTTATTATCTGCATTGTATTTATTATCTCTCTGTAGAGAGAATTATACAAGAAACCGTCCCTGCAGATGGATTTTTGTGGAAAAGGAATGCATGAACTTCAATATTAAAAATGTTGTTTTGAATCCCATTTAAAGTTATCTAAATTCTGTTTTGCATTATACAGTACTGCATATATACTGTACATGCACACAGCACCATCTAAACATTTTTTCCCATTTTTTTCTATGTGATATGTCCTTTTAGCTTTTGAACTTATAAATGAAAACGTAATAGCCGAAACAGAATATGGACTGAAGGTAAAGTCTGTACTTATTTATTTACCTGGATTTTGAGGTATATTTTTGTATTTTATTCCTTAGTGAATTTATAATTCTTTCAACGGGCACTGTTAGTTAAAGTCCACGTCAGCTCACAACTTTGAATTATTGCAATTTGATTGGATTTGAACTATGAACAATGTACCAAGCTCAGTGGTAGACCACATGTTTTGCATATAGGTTCATTTTTTGGCATCTCCAGTGTAAGACAATGCAGCAGTTAACATACAGTAAAAGAATTTATCCTTAAGGAAGTGCTATAGAAGAAAGTAGGTAGAAAAAAGGAGAGAGAGAGGGAGGGAAAAGGTGAAGGGAGGGGAGAGAGAGAGAGAGAGAGAGAGAGAGAGAGAGAGACAAGCAACGATTTGTGGGAGTTGTAGTCCAAAACATAAAAGAAGCAATATTGAGAGCATCTGGATACATTTTTTTGATATACCCATAGTATAAGGCAGCTTTGCATATTAATTATATATCCCCCTATTATATATTCTGAATGCAATTCAATATTTTACATTGTTCTCCCTAAGTGTAAGGACCTGCTTTACCAAGGTCAAAATGTTCCTGAAGAGTTGGTGATAAAGATGCTTATGATCAAGCTGGACTCACCAGAGATTAATCACTTCGGTATGGGTTGCTGCATCTTCTTTTTTCCACTATCTATTAAGTAAGCTCATCATAATCCTAGAAATATATACCTCTGACTTATTTATTTGTCTGTCTCTTTCGTGGATTGTATGGGATTTAGAAAGCCAGTTTAGTATAGTGGCTAAGGCATTAGGCTAGAAACCAGGAGCTCTGAGTTCTGATCCTGCCTTGGACACAAAGCCATCTAGATGACCTTGGACCAGTTACTTTCTATCCACCCTAGAAAGGAGGTAATTGCTAGCCACTTCTGAAAAATCTTGCCAAGCCAACTTCAGGGACTTATCCAGGCAGTCTCCAAAAATTGGACAAATTTTAACAGAAGAAATAAAAAGAGTCAATATCATGTAATGGTTAAGGCATCAGGCTAGAATCCAGAAAACCTGAAGTTCTAGTCTTGCTTTAGGCATAAAGCCTGCTGGATGACCTTGGGCCAGTCACTTTATCTCAACTCTAGGAAGAAGGAAATGGCAAACCACTTCTGAAAAACCTTGCCAAGTAAATAGCAGGAACTTGTCCAGGCAGTCTCGGAGAATTGCAAATGATTAAAAAGGGGGGGGGGAAGGGATTTAGAGGCCACCCAATTCCCACACAAGTCTGGGTGGCTCTATAAGGCAGTGGAAATTACATTTTTGTGTTAGCTACAGTATTTGCTAACTTTGAGCATACATATTACACAAAAGAAAACACCCTGGTAAAAATCAGATTAGAGAAGAAAGTGGAAGTTTTTAAAAGTTGTAGAAGAAAAGTGCAGATTCTCTGGTTTACAGGAGACCGTTGCTCTTTCAAAATTGGGCACCTCTCCTCTTCCTTTAGGAAGGAAAATAGGAAGTGTAGTAAAGCATATATGGAGAGAGTGTACTTTTCATACATAAATCTATTTGTTCATTGAAGACAAAATGAGGACACAGCCATATAAAATGTTTCCATGAATTGGTTGTACAGTGGTTAGATACAAATAAAGAAAGACCCATAGTCATCCCATAATTACTGTAAAATAAATGTTAAGTGTGGGTTCTTTAAGTACTGTATAAAAATATTTCCATTTCCCCCCTTGCAGGTTATGTTCTCTGTGATTTCCCTTCTCTTTCTGAGGATTTCATGTCTACACAAGAACAAATAGATGTGATTAAAAATTTAAAATTAAAACCAGATTTCCTGATTAATATTAAGGTAATCGGCATTTGAAAGTTCTTAATAAATCTTCTATTTATTTTATATGTGTTCATACCTTTACAAATTATGCTTCGTAAAGCCATTTTTGTCTTTTAAACCCATTGTCATAAAAGTAGAAGTTGCCAACTGTCTTTTATTAGTTTTAAAAGAAACTCTACCAGCACATTAGCAATAAACGCTCTCCTTCTAAAATCTTAGAAAGAAGAGTTACAAAGTTATCTTATTGGATTTGGAACAACTTCCATCTCATAATGATCTCTTTTCCCCACTAGTGTCCTAACAATGACTTGTGCCAAAGAATCACTGGTCAAAGACAACAGCCTGACACAGGACATATATTTAAAAGAGACGATTGGGATCCTGATATTATTGAAAAGCGTAAGAAAAAGAAGAAAGAATTGCATAAAAGTGAAGAAGAAGATGAGGAAGCAGAAGAGGAAGAAGAGGAAGAAGAGTCAAATGAGGTAGCTTTCCTATATTTTCTATAAAAAAAACAATTATTTGTTTCTAATAAAAGAAGCTTGGATCATTCACAAACACATTGTTTAATATTTGTTAAACAATGCAACATTCTTATTTAATAAAGTTAATCAAGTAATCAAGTTTAATAAAGTTAATCAATCAAATTAAGTTGTACAACAGTTATATGTAATACCCTAATTCTACATGCTGCATTTTTTGAGGGGGGAAATCCATTGTCAAAGCTTTAACCACATTAAAGCTTTTTATGTCTTTAATTAACAGTATTATTAACCCTTTATATTTATCAATTTAGATTTGAATTTTGTAGCCTTACTTTGAAGATCCAGACCTGGCCTGCTGAAGCAAAAAATTGTCTGGACTAGCAGAGTTCAATTTTAGCATTGGGAACAATATCCTTCAAAAGTAGCAGCGTTGTTTGGGTGATGTAGGGCAGGTTTTATGACAACCCCCCCCTCTCCCCTCTGTCTGTCTGTCTGTCTGTCTGTCTCTCTCTCTCCCCTCTGTGTCTTTCTCTCTCCCCCCTCTGTCTCTCTCTCTCTCCCCCTCTGTGTGTGTCTCTCTCTCCCCCCTCTGTGTGTCT
>JANHFT010001641.1:59660-75666 GCA_032467955.1 Pseudoxenodon macrops
GCTTTAGAAGCTTTTTTCAGTCCTAACCAGGGGATGAAATAATGTGCTGAAGCTGACCAGACTAAGGACGCTAGCCAGATAGGCTACCTGGTAGGCAGATTTTCCCCCTTGGGCTACCAAGCGTTTCTTAAAAGTTTTTTTTCCTCTCAGGACCCCTTTCCACTTTTTAAAAATTATAGAGAATAGCCAAAAAGTTTATGTTTGTATGGGTTATACCATATTTATCAATATTTACATTAAATGGAAACATTGCTGTCTCTACTGCTTCTCACAACTGCTTTGATGGGATTTTAATACTGAATTATTTTACAACATAGGCTAGCATATAATTAATGACAATTTTGATTCTGATAGTGTTAAAAAAAATACTGTTTCTTGCACTCCATGTTCCACCTTTGCTTTTGAAAGAAAGATTTGCACACACTATTAGTGATTCTCTCCTGCCCAACAGCTGTATCTCACCTCTCACTCTCTGTGCTGGTAACACAGTGTGCAAACACACAAACCATATCCTTCATCCCCTGCTCTCTGTCCATGCTGGTAAGTCCAAATGCAAGCATGCACACAATGCTTGCCAGACTCTTGCTGTTTGGGCTGCTGGCAACTTGGCACACATAACTGTTTGTGCAGAGCATCATAGCCCCTCCCACAATTCCATGAAAGCTATGCATTCTGCAGCCCTCCCCTCCCCTTTGAATCCAAAGCACTGCAGAGTTTAATATTAACAATCCATTAGCAACCTAGAATAAAAATGACTTCAAAGATGACCAATAACCATCAGAATCAGGTGAACCATCTGTCTCACCAGTCACCTTCAATTTGAAGCCCAGGAAAATATAGTAAACTACACGCTTAGGCATATGGGATTGGGAGGACCTAAATATGCTGTTTTGTGGAAATGGACGTAAGCTGAAAAGGGCTAACTCTACTTTTTGCCTGCGGACGCAAAACAATAAATCAAAATATCGTGTCACATCTGTCAACACGATTAAGAATGACGATTTTACCTGCACTTCAATTTGCAGGTCTTTGTCCAAAAGTGCTCTTTTCTTCAGTATTTCAGCTTTCAGTTGTTCCTTATGTTTGAAGAGTAGAGCAGAGAGTTTTGAAGCATTCTGTTTACTGCGCTTTTGTTCCACACTCTCTTCCCGTTTTCGTTTCTTAGCTGCCTGTTTTTCTTCTTTATCTATTTTATCCAGAATATATTTCATGACTTGGTTGCACACGATCATTCTGGTGAAGAAATACAAAGGATGTAATTAAATAGTAATAATAGAGGGGGAAAGACTGTCAACTAAATTTTATGCACTATAATTATTATACCCAAAACTGAGTAATTCTCAACTGGGAATAATAGCTTTTTTTAAACTAAAAAATAGTGCTTCTGAGCTTGCCCGCAGCACATCATTACATGCTGATCTGTACATCCTACAATATTAAGAAGGTAAAGAAATATTATTGCTGGATCAAGTCAATGGTTAGATCCATTGCACCTGATAACACACATTTTATTATAGACTGTGTGGATGACCAAGTCAGAAGCATCAACTAGCAAGTTTGATCTAGTTCTTGTAAACCAATTACATTTTGCTTGGAGAAGCAGAGAATGGGAAAAGGATACATCAGACGTATATAGTATTCCTGATTTATCAGTGATTGCCTTACCAATTAGATAACTGATTGTTCTCCCTTTCTTAGTTTTATATTTTTATATTGTATAGTTGCTAACTTTTGCTGTTCCTGCTCCCCCTACTTCAGCAAATAGCAATTTAATGGCAATTCAATTGACAGTTATTACTCCACCATGTAACACAGGGGTGTCAAACTCAAGGCCCACGGGGTGCTTAAATCTGGCCTGCGGGGACTGCCTGGAAATATCAAAGGACCAGCCCGTGGTGCCTCTGCCGGCCAAAATGGGCTGCATGAGGCCCTCCTGAGGCTCATTTTTGGCCTCCCTGGCCCCGCGAGTGCTGCTGGAGGCCAGGGAGGCTGAAAATGGATCACTCGGGGGCTAAGGAGGCCATGGATGGCACGGCTCCCCTGCACTGCACCCTGTTTTGGCGGGCAGAGTGCTACAGGAGGCGTCCGTCCCATCCCCCTCTGCTAGCCCACAGAGGACTACAATGCTGATCCCGTCCTCGAATAAATCCAGTTTGACACACCTGATGTAACATAAAGAAGTCATGAATTGGAGCAAAATAAGCCTAATATCCAACCCTTCACCAAACATGCAAATGTGATTTAACTATTGCAACAAACACCCATTTTGTAATAACCTGCATAAAATAGGGAGGAATGTCTGCAATATGAAGGGTATTAGTCATACAGAGCTGGAGGGAAAAATAAACACAAATAATAACCACATTGTTCTTCTTTTAGGAAATGTTTCTGCTGGAAGTAGGAGAATTCAGGATTTCACTTATTGTGGGAGTTATTATAACTGGTGTTGCACGATCACATATTGCAGTGCAGTAGGAAACACTGGAAGACCTATACAATTAATACCTGGTTAATTACAATTTGCCTTACCGTTGATTCTCTTCACGCTCAGCAGGAGTTAATGTCTTTTTCTGTTTTAAGTGCTCTATCACAGCATTGTGTTTCATTACCACCTTGAAGACAGGGGGAGGGAGAAATTCAATATATGAAAACTTCAGAGAGAAAGAAATAACTCTTACAATTGACAAGTAACTCAAAATCTAAGCTCCAGAGATTAAACTGAAGGTGGCCTTTAATTGCCATCTTAATTGCCATTGCAATTTGGACAAAAGGTATTTGCTTGCCTTCCCTGAAGCAAACCTGAAGAGTTCCCAAAAGGAGGAAGAAACAGGAGAGATGGAAATACCAGCTGCAGAGAAAACATAGGGAAAGGAGGACCAGGGCTGGGGATATAATATCCCTCACATATACATATCCTTGCTTGGCAAGTGAAATATTTTTTTTTTTAAAGCTATCAAAGAAAGGAATTGAAATAGACAGAAATGAGAAGATTTCTATAAGGAACACTATCTTAAAGTGGGGGGGAAAACCAGTCTAAGTTTAGGAGAAACATTGGTCCTAGGACCTAGCCCACCATCATGTTTGATGTTTCAGATCTCTCTCAGTATTTACCTTCTTCCAAAATGTCCTTGATCTACTTTCCAATAAAATAATCAGAAATTGACCATCCCCTTTGGGATAATTATCATTAAAATTTCTGCTCCTTATTATATTCTTGTCATGTCCCTTTCCTTCTATAGATTTTTCAAGTTTCAAGAATATCCCAAAGAAAATGAAGAAAAAACAGGAAGGGGGTCAGAAGCGAGGTAACATTGATGTCCTAGAGCTTGGGATGAGATGGGAGAAGAATTTCTCTCACAGAAGACTATAGACTGGGGATGTCCAACATTGACAACTTTAAGACTTATGGACTTCAATTCCCAGAATTCCATGCTGGCTGGGGAATTCTGGCAATTGAAGTCCATAAATCTTAAAGCTGTCAACGTTGGTCACCCCTGCCATAGACATTTGATGGACTGTTCCCTGCTTCCTGGAGCAGAAACAACCTATGCAAGGACACCTCTTTCTGCAGTAGGAAAAGTTAGATCATTTGTGTGATATTTTGTACCTGAACATATTTTAGATATTTGGCAACAGTCTTAGGATTCGTTTTCTCAAAATATATCCTTAATATTCTACAGTTAAAGAAAGTACAAAAGATGACTCTTACTGCAATCTTAAAGTCCAAAATTCTAAAGGCTAAACACAAATGAATTCTGAGCAGTCTTGGGTTAATCGAAGCTTTTTTTCCAATTCTGATGTTTAATTTAGGATGGAGGAGAGCTTTCTCTTGCTGTTATTATTCAATATTTTGGAAAAGTTATGTAAAAGAGATTTAGATCGAACATCTCTTACTTTGACAAGGAGAAAATAAAAGGTACATCACCAAGGATTTAATCCTCAGAAGCTCAATGATTTCTCCCGATAATACTTAAGCCAAAAATTAAGCTAAATTTAGAATAACCTATCTCCAAAAGAATAATTAAACAAATGAACAAAATAAAATCTCGTTCATTTCTTTTATAACATTCTCAGCCAATCTAAGCTAATTCTCCCATTTTTAAAAGTTAATTCCAGGGGTGAAGGAAGGATTCACTTTGATTCTAGTAAATGTAACAATATGCCAACTGAGAAATAAAGTTTTGCTTTCCCTTTAAAACACTTTACCTGTTTTTGGATAATATCACTCTGATTAGAAGCCTGAAGGGAGTGTTCCCGTTTTATTTCAATATGCTGCTGTTTTTTCTTCTGCTGTTGCTCTCTGAGCTGCTGTACCCTCTGCAGTTGCTCTTGGACACTGGCTTGAACAGTTACTACGTTCTGGATCTGGTGGGTTTGCACCGCGCTGGCCTGCTGAATCTGAATTGGTAACTGGAGCTTAATCTGCTGAGGCAGGCCACTCTGCTGAGCTTGAATCTGGGCCACCATATGGGACGGGAGCTGGGAAAACACTTGGACTTGCTGCTGAAGCTGAGGCACAGTAATGACCTTGGTCTGGGGGGGCTGAATCTGAATCTGAGGGCGTGGAGGCGGTACCATGACTTGGTTGACAGTCGAAGCGGGTGACAGAGTTGGGACCTGGGATTGCTGGGTCTGGATCTGCACGACTGGATGTGGTTGGATCTGAAGCTGCTGTGGGGCCACAGTCTGTACCTGAGTTGGCTGGATCGTCAGTCCTTTGGGTGGGGTCTGCAGATGCATAATTGGCTGGGCTTGGTTCTGTACTGGAGCTAAAGGCGGCCCTTGTGCAAGGCTCTGGGGTGGGGGCTGAGCCACAGCTGGCGTGATGGTCGATTGGGTTCTGGGTGGCTGTGCTTCAGAGGTGACTGCTGGACTTGGAAGTGAAGGTGGAATCTGAGCTTCAGGGGAGGGATGGGTTCCAACTGGACCTGGCGCCTGCCCGGTCTGGGTCTGTGCCGGCCTCACAGTCTGAGCTGAACTGCTTGGAGGCTGAGCTGAGAGCGGAGTAGGGGCAGGCTTGGGCTCTGCAGGTGGAAGCGCTGGCGTTGGCTGTGTTTGGGTCTGTGCAAGAGATGTCTGCTTCTGTTCTCCTGCAGCTGGGGAGATAAAAGCAAGACTCATATTCACAGCTGCAAAGAACAGCTCCGCTGCCCTGAAAACATTCATTACCCAATACCCAGTGATCTGAAGCCTGAACCTTGTGGTTTTTAAAAAAAATTAGTTTTATAAAAACCTCCCATCTTAGCAGAGATTCTGGGTTGTGTACTATTAAAATCCCTAAAAACAGAGAAAATAACATGACATAAAGTCACAGTGGAAACAACAACGTACAAAAACCAAGGGACGCCACACACCAAACGGCACAACACCAGTCTATCCCAGAAGAGGCCAAAGTGTCAAAAGATTAAAACAGGCACCATGAGAGGGAAAGGATCCTTTTCAGGTTTCATCAGATGACCTCAGAGAGGACATGAAACATGCCTACTGTGCTGGACAGCCAAAAATGGTGAGAGGCAGGCAGTCTCCCAGATAGTCAAACCCTAGGCTATGAATGACGTTATAGCGGATAACCAACACCTTGAATTGCATCCAGGAGCTTACTGGTAACTAGCACAGTTTGCAAGGGTATTAGTTAGGTGTATCAAACTGTACCAATAGCTGCTTGCACCACTGCGTTTGGGATCAGTTACAGCTCGCAAGCAGTGATCATGAGATAGGATTCTCAGTCCAGCTACCCCATCCAGAATCAACAACCGAAAACCACCAGCACCAGAAGAGCTGAATATTCACAGCCACTTTGGTCTTGTCAGAATTGAGCCTGAGCCTGTTCCTCCCCTTCCAGACCTGAACAGTCTCTAGATGCTGGGTTCATGATCTCAACAACACCATCCTACACAGCTGAGTATCATCAGCGTACTGATGGCACCCAACCCTACGGAGGTCATGGCTCAATGGTTTCATTTAAATGTGAAACAAGAAAGTCAAAGAGCATCAAACAGAGACATCCTGCCAGCCAGGAGCTTTGGTTCAGACCCCTTCTTAGTTGTCCACGCTGATTAGAACCAGCCACGGAGACAGGAGGAAAAGCACTGCAATGTTGTCTCCCCACCACCATTGATCATCACCCCTAGATCATCACCATCATGATCAATGATACTGGAAGCTGCTGTGAGATCAAAAAGAATGAGGACAGTCACGTCACTCCTTTCCTGGTTCCACCAGAGGTTATAAACAAATGTGACCAGTGCTGCCTTCTATGGTATGCTCTGGCCTGAAAACTTACTGAAACACATTTAGAGTATCTGTTTCTTCCAGAGCCCTCTGGAGCTGTGATGGGACCCTTTTCCTCATAGCTCCCCCCCCCAAGCCCAAAAGCAAACCCCAACCAAGACAATTAGAATTGCTTCTTGAGGAGGGGAATGCACCTCCGCCTCTTTCAAGCCAGGCAGAACCTCCTGGTCTCTGAGGATAAATTAGCACCATATAGATTCATCCACATATTACTGCCCCACCCCCAAGAGGCTTTAACCAGCCACGAGGGACATGGATCTAACAAACAAGTGGCCAGATCAACAATCATAAGGTTCCTGTCATGTTAATAAACAGGAGGGGTGAGATCACTGAATCCCTAAGGCAGTCCACAAATCAGGGACCTTTCCAGAGCTATTAACGTCAACTGGAACCAGTCCTTGGAGAAAGAAAACCATGAACCCTTCCTGTACCATGTACAGTCTGGTCCTAGTTTCTCACCCTATTTCCCTATGCCTCTCACCTATTGGATAATAATATCCGCCCTCTGTCAGGTTCTCCTTCCCAGTCTCTTCTCTTTTGTCCTCTAAAGACCCCGGAAAATCTTTAGCAACCTATCAACTGCCTTCAGACATCGTTAATCGCAACCACCTCACCTCCCCTGCTGCTTCTCAGTAGGTTCAGGGTGGCCAGGTTCTCACAACGTTCTCACACACTTATGAGCCTTATTCTACTCAGTTCAACTGCGAGGATCGGGTGAATCCAACCAAGCTTCTGCCACTCCAGTTCTTACCATGACACCACAAGCCACCTGTTTGTTAAAGAGACCAGCCTGCTTCATCTTCAAGCCTTCACGTCACACAATGTCTCCCATTCAGCTGTGCTACACTCTTTTGGGTAGGCCCTCAAAACTATTACTGCTATGAGCTGAGACTCCACCTCTTGAACCCAGGTGGAAACGCACTGAATGAAGCCAGGATAGCGTACCCAAAGGCCCCTTCCGCTTCCACTAGACAGTGGTCAAATAGCTTCTCCCACTCCTCCGCAGGACAATGTCCCATTCTTCTTCTACTCATATCTGAAAACTTCACTCCCCCAACCAGAGGGCAGTCTAGCACTGCAACCCAAAGTCCACCCAAGGGCTCCCAAAACAAAAATAGCAACAGCAGCTAAAGCTAGTTATACTTCTGCCCAACAGTCACCCAACTTTCTCCCAAGCATCACCTTAGAGAAAGAAAAAAAAAACATTTTAAATCTTGTATCAAAATGCTGATTTCCCTTTTTTTGGTGTGTGTGTGTGTGTGTGTTATGCATACCTGATATTGAGGTGGAAACTGTCGTGGAAGTGGTGCTGGCTGCTGTAGCTACTGTAGCTAATGGGGTGAACAGAAAGCGCTGAATGGTACCATTTGGCATAGCGGCTTGCATCAGCTGCTGACCTGGACCTGGGATTACCGTCACACCTTGTGGGATTAACTGCAACTGCCCAGTTGTCTGACCCTGACCCTGAATTACGACAGTTAATCCCTGACTGCCACCCTAAGAGAAAGGTAAGACAAAACATACAAAGCAAAAGTTATTTATGTCAGTAAAAGGAGTCAAGGCTGCTTTATGTTCTGAACTTCAACCCCATAAGAGTTGATATGGACATTGCAATCTGCACTGTCTACAATATAGACGTTTTCTAAAGGAAAGGAAATTTCCTACCGGTAGTCATAGCATAAACCTGTGAAAATTTAAAACCGAGAGGAGAAACTTTGATATCATGATGTGAATCTCTTTAACATCTCACAAACTGTGTTTCAAGCCCCCAAATACACTGAAGAAATGCATACAGTATATAAAAAGCAGAGAATTGAAACGAAAGATGAGAAAAATATCTCTTAACATGAGGATAGAATTTATAAGCACTCTAGTGTTTCACTTCATAATAAAATTTACCACTTGAAAAGAGCAAGAGGCTTTTTTTCTGAATACATGGTTCATTCTAAACAGCAGGGCAACAATTGTTCCCCAAAACCCATTTTGCAGCTTCTGGAGATTCTGAAACCATGCTGCCGAAATTCAGTGGTATATCACTGAATGCCGAATTCTCTCTGCCTGAAGCACTCCCCGATAAAGATATCTTTTTTGGTGTGCTTATTGTGATCTTTTGCTCATTACATGAGTCCCCTTCTCCCAAATCCTGACTGCTTACCTGTCCTTGTGTCAGCTGTGTGAGCTGCGCCATGGTAAGCTTCACCTGTCCCTGTTGAGGCCGAGGAGGATGTGGTGAAGTGGCTTGTGGCTGCAGGTGCTGTGAAGGTATTCCTGCAGCTGTTGACACCTTTTGGCTGACAGGACTAGACACGGCTGTTGACACAGGCTGACCTCTGATGATCTGGGTGACCACTTGTTGTGTTTGGCCTGTATTAACATATCAGAGGATTTTACAATCCTTTGGCCAGTCGCTCTTATTAAAAAAATTAACCCACCCAATCATTTAAAAAACTGCATTTTTCTTCTTCAATAGTAAGATCCATTAACCAGAAAAATCAACTGTACACTGTTTTAACAGAATAAGAGTTGGTTTCTTCAAAGGGCCGAAAATAGTTTATATTGTCACAAAGTTAATAATATTCTGATGAATTTTTTTTAACGTACTGAATGCAATTGTTTATAGCACAGAATGTACAGAAATGTTCAATTTATTCTGACGCTCCGAGGGGACTTAGGAATTGTGTATCTCAAATGGACCTCCCAATGCTGCAAGGCAAATGTTTTTGAAACAGTAGAGACTTTTAATAACCTTTTGTGATTGATGTTAACTATTCAAAAAAGAACAAAGATTGTACTAGCATGAGTTCTTTGCCTGAGCCTAAGCATCAGTTTTGATCCCGTTTGATTCAAATGAGAAAAAGGAACTATGAATTACAAAATGCAAGCAGTCATTTAACTTTTAGTTCTGGCAAGAGGGATTGAATCTAAAGCTCTTAAGTGTCATCAATTATTTAAATACAAATCTTTCAACCTGGGCACATTTGAATAAGTGGGAATGATACAGAAGAAAATTCAGAGTGGAGAAACAAACCACAACCTGCACACACTGGAAATTATTTTTAAAAAAACAACCTACCGGTTGGAATAACACCTTGCTGTACTACTACAGGTGTTCGGATGATGGTCTTTCCTAGAGCTGACTGCTGAAGAGGTGTTCTTATGACCGTCATTCCAGGCCGAAGAGTTGTCCCAGGCATTACCTGTACAGGTTACAAACAAACTGTTCAACATTTTCTTATCCTGCAAAAAACAGCAGATATGCCAAAAGTAACTTATATGTATAGATTTAAAATTATGTAAGGGTACAAAACAAAGCTATGAAAATAAAATACCCTTCAAGGAAGCTTTTTAAACATCAAACTGCATTTTTTTCTATTTAAACCTCTCTTCTTTTGTTCATACCCTAACACTTTTTTTTTGCATATAGCTTCATTCAACAGCAGCAGTAACTGCAGCATCTATTAGTCTTCTCATCGTTCCTATCACCCATCTCCTCCTACCTATGACTGCAGGACTGTAACTTGTTGCTTGCATCCTACGACTTTTATTGATATTGTTTCCTGATGGTTTATTTGTATCCTATGACATGTTGTACCTTATCATTCTTGACAAATGTATCTTGTCTTTTTATGTACACTGAAAGCACATGCACCAAAGGCAAATTCTTTGTGTGTCCAATCACACTTGGCCAATAAATAATTCTATTCTATTCTATTCTCCCCAAAATGACAGCCAGTTTATGATTTTAAAAATGCAAATGACATATTCAGATATTTCATATCTGAGTAAAGCAATCTATCCCGGATATCCTGACAGAGTAACATCTGAATCATATGTCACCCAGAACTGCGAGTCAGTATTGCCCCTGGTCAACTGAAGCAACCAAAAAGACAGGATTTCAATGTATTACAGTACTAATTAAAAGATAAACACTGAAACCATTCCAAAGTCACTCAAATAGGTCCTGTATTATCCTAATAGAAGAAAGAGTGAAACTTACTTGTGAAGCACTTGTTGTACAAACAGTCCCTGTATTATTTGGCCTAATAGTTACAGTTGCTGTCCTTGGCTGGAATGAAGTAAATGTTTGTTGGTTTGCTCCAGTAGTTGATGGAATGATGCCCAACACTTTTTGCTGCACCTGAACTACGCCTATTGGGAGAGCAAAGTTATTTATTAATTTAAAAGCGCTGCCAAGTCACAAGATAACACACATATTGTTTAAAATATTATTCTGATGGATTTAAAAAAAAAATCCATTCTTGTCATTTGTGATATGATTGTTTTTAAAGTTGGATTTAAAAAAAAATCATTTCACAAATGAGAAGGATTAGATTTGTGAATTAAATAACATTTTGGCTGAACAGGTCTATCTTGCATACGTAATGTTGAATACAGCGAATACAAACACTTAATACTCTTTGGGGTTTTTTTTTAAATGCCATCAACCACGGTGTCCTTCTGGACAGGCTTGGGAGTGGGAAGCACTGTGTTACAGCCTCTGTGGCCAGTTCTAGTCTGCGTTGTAGGAGAGGAGAGGTCGAGACCTAAGGCCCCTACAACATGGGATGCCCCAGGGCCCTCATCTAACATCTATATTAAACCGCTAAGGAAGGTCATCAGTGTAGTGTGTGGTGTCATCAGTATGCTGATGATACCCAGTTATATATCTCCACCCCTAGCCGGACAGGAAATGCTACAGTGATGCTGGTCAAGTGCTTGGAGGCTGCAAGGGTCTGGATGGGGAGGAACCAGCTTTGCCTCAAACCTAGCAAGACGGAATGACTCTTGAGTTTTTGACTCTCTAGGCCCAGATGACATTTAATCTCTACCCATTTAAACTACCCATCCTACCAATTCAGATAGGGTGGTCACACTCCTAATCTCTTCCCTTAATCATTGCCATCTTGTGGGATCAGGAAGTGGGCCTTTTCATAGCCCCTGCCTTATGAATTGCCTTCCCCTTGAACTTTAGCAGGCCTCTCTACCTCCTAGCTTTCCAAAAAGCATTAAAGACCTAGTCTTAACCCGAAGTGCTAGGACATGGTGAGATGGACGAGAGGATTTAAACGAGGGACTGTATTTTGGAAGTTCAGCTTTAGTACCAGGTTTTTAAAATTTATGGTATTTGAAATATGTGTAGTTGTTTTATTATTGATGTTGTTTTGTGATGGGTAGGCAGAGTTTGATATGACATGTTATAAACAAACAAAGAAACAAATAAATAAATAAATAATAGACAATAGCTAAACTTGATGTCATTCGTGTTTAAAGATAATAAAAATTAAATATAGTGAATGTGATTCTTTTCCGGTAGTACATGTAATAACAAACCCCTTGTCAGCATTAAAAAATTACAACTTGGGCCTTTAGTTTGCTACTGGCTTCCTTTAATGTCTACCACGGATAAGCCATATGCTGATTTTAAACACTATGTTTCTCCCTTCAGACTGTGAAAGACAACTGCATGGGAATTTATAGATGCCAATGTGAACAAATGCCAGTCAGATAAATCAAAACAGAGATTATGAACAAATCCCAAGTAACCTTCCTCTAAAGAAAGTCATAATTTACTAGGAAACCCCCCAATTAAAAAAAAAAGAAAGAATTTAGCTTTTCATGATATTTTCCTACCTCCTTGAGTAGCTGGCACATTAACAGCAACTATTTTACTATTTGCAGGAAGAGGCAGCTTTGTAATCACTTTGCCCGCCATGGTTACTGGACTGCTGGCAATCTGGAAAGTCTGACCACTGCTAGATATGGTGGTTGCTGACGTAGCAGCCGTGCTGGTGGCTAATAAACCAGAAATTGGGGCCAAAAACAAAACAAAAAAATCCCAATGTATACGTGTAGATTTCTTTTTGACAGTTAACTCACATCAATAAATCAATCAATAGCAACAACGTTTCCATTTCACTCCTCTGCCCAGATGACACAACATCATTATATAGCGCGGCTGCATTCACCTGGACTTTTAAATACACAGCCACCATTAAAGAAAGGCTAAAGAATCTTTTTTAATTAAGAGTTGGAGGTTTTATAAAACTATGGATGTGGCAACGCATAAAAACATTTTCTATATTTATTACAACATTTAAATTAATTTAAGTACCAATTCTTTGGGGTGTGGGAGTCGTTGGAACAAGCTCCTCACTCTTTTAAGATTTTGTGGAAAGTAAAAACCGATATATAAACTAACAACTTGTGAAAGCTTACGAACTCAAAAAAAAGAAGATAGCTTTCCCTCAAATAATTTTCTCCATGAATGGAGAAAGGGTCATTCTATATTTTTCCAGAAGTCAATAACAGGGGAAGAGATACGGTAATTGAAAGCAGGGAATGGCACAGTGGCCTAGAGGTGGCGCTCTTGCCTCACAATCAGGAGGCTGTGAGTTTGATCCTAGGTAGAGGCAGATATTTCTCTCTCTGGGCATACTGAGAATGTACCTGCTGGAAAAAAAAGCTCTGCATTGATGACAGGAAGAGCATCCAGCCAGTAAACACTCAGTTCCATTCAGTTGTCCAGATAATCCGCAAAGGATTATAGGGTTGTTAAAAGAGGATGATATAATTGAAAGCAGGCAACTGTGCAGGAGGAGGAAATAACTGAATTTTGGTGTAGTGGTTAAGGTGCTGGCCTAGAAACCAGGAGACTGTGACAGCTGAGACAGCTTAGCCTCGGTGACTTTAGGCCACTCTCTCTCTCTCTCTCAGCCCAACCCATCTAATAGGGCGGTTATTCTGGGGAATATAGGAGGAGGAAGGAGTATTAGCTATGTTTGCAAGCCTGAGTTTACTTATAAAGTAAGTAATAAAGGTAACACACGAGAAAAGATGAAAGTGTCACCTTACTTAGTTCAAGTGAATGAGACCAGCATATCATCCCTACCCTCCTTTTGTTCTCTGCCATATGCAGAAGATGAGTCTGCAAGGCGGGGTTCTCCCAACCTTTTCTCTATCCCTAGAGAATCTCCATTACAGACTTTTACACTCAACACAGGCTGGAAGAAGAAGAGAATGCGATGCCCAATGCCTTGTAAAGGAGCCACTGAAGTCAGTGGGGCTTACAACACAGAATCAGCATACACAACATTCCTTGTGGTTTGTTGCCCAGCACAAAAAATGCATTTCCTTGTTGCAAAAAAGAAGGGGTGGGGGAAATTCTCAATATCCCAAGGATTTCTTTCCATGGTTTACATCCCAATTTAATGGAAGAAACTGGGCTGAACACATCTACCCTCATTATCTCTACTTTGAATTAAAACCATCAATCACAGATAGCATTCATAGTTGCATGTTTGCTGAGCTCAGAATTCTACTAAGAATCTCCTTCCTTTTAAGAATGCGTACCACAACTTAAAACCATTCATTTAGTGACCATTCAAGGTTACAGCGGCACAGAAAAAAGTGACTTATGACCGGTTTTCACATTTATGACTGTTGCAGTAGGCCCGTGACCATGTGAATTCAGGCACTTGGCAACTGGCATGCATTTATGACAACTGGACTGTCCCGGAGTCATGTAATCTTGCCAGTTGGCTTCTGACAAGCAAAATCAGTGGGAGAAGCCAGAGTCACTTAATGACCACATGATTCACTTAACAAATATATCTCAGCATGATCCATCAAAGGCAATTTTTAACCTTCCCAGTTGGCTTCTGATCAGCAAAGTCAGTGGGAGAAGCCAGATTCACTTAATGACCACATGACTGACTTAACAGGTGAGTCTCAGCTTGATCTAACAAAGACAATTTTTAATCTCTTGTAAGCAATATACAAAATATATTATACTGACAAAACGCACTGCCATCATACAGAATTGCAGAATCTATTTTTGGAAGAATACTCTAATTAGGTTTAATAATTCCAGGGCGCAGCCTGACCAATCACGCAATTGTCTTCAGGGCAGTTAGCATGATGGTGCTGCTTTTCAGCTGACATCTCCAGGAACTTTCTGAGCTGCACTGTTCAGGTAATGGTAATGCCAGGTTATGCAAACAGCAACTCCACAAAACTATCTCTTAGGTGCCGCCCCCTCAGCAGCTCCCCGTAATTTCAAAGAACATAGCTGGCACCCCTGGTATAAGCAAACTCCAATATCATAAATAAAAACTTGTTGCTACAGATCCAAGTTAAGACAACCCACGGAGAGTGTATTTTAACTAAGCCCTTTACCTGTTGAAGGCTGGCCTTGTTTAACCCAGGTAGCAAAAGTCTGGTGGAAATTCTTGTTCTGCTGGAATGTTACTGTAGCTGGAGATCCCATTTTGGTGGCCAGCACTACTTTGGCTCCACTGGGCATGGAGCGTGGTAATGGGCCTACAACAACTTTCTGAGGAGTGGAGACTGTTGTCACAGCACTGCTAGTTGTAGTAGCTGTAGCAGCTGCACACACGACAGGCACCTGCTTCTGTTGTTCCAGTCGCTTCTAAGAGAGTTAAACATCATGATATCACAAAGAACAGCTTCCATTCATCCATGCAACTGTATCGTCATTCTTATCCCATAATACAAAGGTGGACAACATATGTAATTAAGAGATGTACAGGGAAGAGGGACAAAAAAAGCAAGGTCACATCACGCATATGGGCAAGATGTAGTGGGCTTTGTTTTTTGGGAGGGGAGCGGGTGTATTTTTCTATTTCGGCAATCATACCAAACATGGTCCCAAGAATAAAGAAAAGGTAGATTTTAGATCTGGCCTAGAAGTTGCCCATCCCTTATATAGACCAGGCAAATTAAGGCTGAATTTCATTTACATTTTTTGGGAACCAAGCGCTAATATCAACATTGTTAACTCTCAAGACTCTTTTTTTCTGCTATGTTTTCAAAATGGACTGTGATGTATGTATGTATGTATGTATGTATGTATGTATGTTATGTATGTATGTATAGATTGATAGATATAGACAGATATGTGTGTGCGTGCATGTGCATGTATGGTTATATATTTATTTTCTTTCCAGAGTAGGCATTAGAATTTCATTTTTTAATGTGTACCAATAAGTTCACAAATAATAGTGACAATAAAGGTTATCTTATCAAATACAGCTGGACAACTATATAAATATACAAATACAACTGTATAAATGTGCAAAAGATAAGCTCATTCACATCATTCTTCAGGACATTCCACTAATTTGAGATAAAATATTTTATAAAGAAAAGCCAGCTATAATGTACACATTGCCATTACAAATTTTCAAACGACTATTAGAATACAGAAACTGTTATCCACTGAAGTCCTGACCATATGAAACCTGCTATATTGTAATGTAGCAGCTAAGAAACTGACCTACAAAGAATATCCCTAGAGCTCCTTCTTAGATTGGTAGCATTTCTGTAACTTGGCATTTTGAAACTCGAATTTTTGTTGCACTGTTGAAGAGTGCTTTAGGATGGCATTCATGAAAAGCAATAAATATTTCCGTAAGTTAATTCATTCTGGCCTGCCTGATATCATAGATACCTATCGTGTTTCTCAGAAAATAAGACTGAGTCTTATTTTCTTTTAGACTTGAAAATAAGAAATCTTACTTTTTCTGAGGTGCAGCAGGCCAGACTCCGTGAACTGGATGCGCCATGGACGCACCGTAGCCTCCATTCCAAACCCTCAGGAGGAGGAAAATAGGGAGGGGGGGATTTTCTTGCCTGTCATCCATTCCTCAAGCTCAGCACAGACTGAGGGAAGGATGGCAGGTAGGAAAATTCCCCT
>JANHFT010001641.1:100006-110331 GCA_032467955.1 Pseudoxenodon macrops
GCTTCTTGGTTTTTCATCTATAGAGTATAAGGGGGGGGGGGAAGCAGAAAAAGGGCTATACCCAGACAAATGCCTTTCTAATCTATCACATTTTATTAGGATCAGATTGTTTAAAATATAATCATTAACCTGTAATATATATACAGCAGAGATGCAATGAATTACATCTTAACTATTTGTCTTGGTTTGCAAACATTTGGGGGTTTTGAAATCAGGAAAACATGAATCACTATTTGAAGGACATATATGATAGCCCCAAATCAGGATTTTGGTAATAGAATGACTAGCACATTCTATTAAAGGGACAATCTTTTGTGAACTGCAGGTGATTTCATCATATACAAGTCTATTTTTGTCGTCCCTCAAAAATTCTACAATGGCACTTAAGATTTAATGGAATCTTCTCAAATGGATTCCATTGTCATTAAAAGCTGCTATTAGAAAACTCTTTTTTCCAAATATAAACCAAACAGAATTTGGCCTTCGTTTTAACAAATAATGTCCCTTTTTCTTTCTCTCTCAAACAAATGGAATAATTGTCACCAAATACTTAAGCAACATTTATTGCATGGCTAATTCATTCTGCAGATGAAATCCTCTGCTTTAGCTAGTTTACTGCAAGTTGCTTATCTTAGCTGTATTTGCATACTTTTTTGAGTATTCTGGGATCCAACAATTATTAGGCTTTGCAAATAAATACTGCTTTCTCGAATATTTCGAGGACCCACTTTCCAATTGGCTGTGCCTTTTTATCCTACCCTTTTTGCAATTAATACCTCTTTCTCACAATTCTATTTTTGGGGGGAATACGAGTCAACACGATCAAAATATGTTTATTAGTTAATTAAAAAGGTAAGATTAATTGGCTCTTACCATTTGCTGCTACGAGAAAAGACTTGTTGCTGCCCCGTGCTTTATTAGTAAGGTCTTCCGTTATATCCATGTGCCGGTGAATTTCTTCATGCATTTCTTCCAGAGTTTTGCAGATATCAGCTTCCCAGTAATCTTTGTCTAGGCATTCAGTTAATTCGGCCAGCTGGACTTTTGTGCTATAGTACCAGATTCTCTTATGCTTTTCACATTCTGAATCTTCCTCTCTGTGACAGTATGAGAATAATTGTTTATGAGATATGAGGAATGAATAAATGAAACACACACACACACAAAAGGAAAACATTAAAAATTATCCAACTGCTGGGAATTGTTTTTCCCCTATTCATGTCAACATAGCAATGAACAAAAACAATAAAGGTATTCCAAACAGCATTATGTACAAATTAATATCTGGGTATAGATGAGGTCACTTCAATTACAATGCAATACAGTAGTCCTTGACTTACAAGTTTGTTTAGTGACTGTTCAAAGTTACAATGGCACTGAAAAAAAGTGACTTATAATCATTTTTCACACTTATGACGGTTGCAGCATCTGCCTGGTCACGTGTGTTACATTCAGATACTTGACAACTGGTTCGTATTTACAATGGTTGCAGTGTCCCGGGGTCATGTGATCCACTTTTGAGACCTTCTGACAAGCAAAGTCAATGGGGAAATCAGATTAATAACCAATGGGGTTATTAATTTAACAACTGCAATGACAAATGTGGCAATAAAAGTTGTAAAATGGGATATAACTCACTTAACAAATTTCTCACTTAGTGACAAAAATTCTGAGCTCAATTGTGGTTGTAAGTCACTGATTATCTGTATTCTGTTCTTTTACAGACATTTTCAAAATATACCTAATAACATTCTGCAGAGAATAAAATAGTTTACTAAAAGGGCAAAGAAGATTCTTAGAATCAAAATGAAATGGAACCATCACTCTTATGTAAAACTAGGCAACCTCTGATCCCTTGGGTTATTGTTTAAGAGATATTTCCTTACCAGATTCCTCAATGCCTTCAACTATGGCAGAGCTCCTAATGTACTTCCTTCACTGGAAAAGTTCCCCAAAATTCAGGGAGATATTCAGAAATGTATTTGCCTTGAAGTAGTTTGTGTCAAACAGTCTCAAATATCAAGAATTGACCACAGTAATATGTCATAAAATGTTTTCTGACAAAGTTTATGTCCTAAAATATTTTATAAAATTTGCCACATTTCAATTCCATTGGAGTCAGTTTTTAATGCGTTTTGTAAGTTAGCCCATTTAAAAATACCTTAATTGAAAATGTTTTGCCCTATGATGCACTATTTTGCCCAGTTAAAGTTACAGACATGAGAGGTTTTATATAGACAGATGCGAATAAAGGAGTATATTTGTAGCGTAGGGTTGAAATGAGGGGTTCTTGGTTCTCTCTGAGCTTTGCTGTTTTCCTGTGGACATTTCATTACCCAAACTAGGTAACATCACCAATGCTAGTGGCAAGGACCTCTTGTATAAAGATAAATACTAAATTCATTTTGTTGGGTGATGGTAAAATTACCTACACCACGCATACTCAAACTTTAATTGGGAGAAAAATAGTATAACTGATCCAGCCCCTTCTCCAACTTGGGAAAGGACAGGTCCTTATCTCTAATGTCATGCTAACTTTGAAAGCACCTTGAAACAATAAGACACTTTCTCAATCTGTGCTGGGGAAGGCACTATGAACATAATAAGGATATGGCTTGATATATGTGATATCGATTACTTTAGCCACAGAAATGCAATATAAATTAAAAATAATGTGGTGGAAAAACTCTTTGGTCCTGCTTACTCCCTAGTTTTGTGAAAAAAAATGAGTTTCAATATTTCTTCACAGATTTTCTCCTGCTATGAAATGTGGAAGCTGTGCAAAATTATTACCAAATTCCTTTTACTTCAATTCTCTTATAGGAACGCACAACATATATATATGTTTGAATAACCTGTTTAGCTTTATTTATTTTTGATTTTGTTGTAGATATGAGCAGTGCAAATGTAAGTAAATGTGATATACTGGTTGTATAGAAAATATTTTGTCCTCTTCTCAATAGATCTGATTTGTATAAGTTCATACCATTAAAAGGGGTGTTGGTTTTACCTGATACGCTCCTTCTCAGAGTGCTGGGAATAGAATCCAAAGGAATGGGTTTCTCTGCACTTCTGATCGTGAGCTGAGTCAATCAGCTCTTTGGCAACGCCTCCTTAGGCTGTGCATGCCCAGTTTTTGATGAAGGCGTATTGACTTGACGTTCTTTTTCGGTGCTGATTCTCGTCACTCCTGGACTCAAGACCGGACAGTTGCCAGGGTGGGATTGGACTCTCTTCCCAGCACTCTGAGAAGGAGTGTATCAGGTAAGAGCAACTCCCCTTCTCCATTGTGCTGGGCAGAGTGTCCAAAGAAATGGGACATACCAAAACTGGCAGTCCTAAGGGTCGGTAGCTGTTCCCCTCATCCATATGCACCTTCTAAGCACCCGCCTGCTGAAGACTGCTTCCACCGAGGTGAAGGTGCCTTATAAATGGAGATGGGAAGGACCAAGTCACTGCCCTACATATTTCCTCGATAGAGGCTTGTGTATTCCATGTAGCTGTTGTGACTGCTCTTCTGGTTGAATGGGTTGTCACTCATCTGGGTGGCGGTAGGGCTTGGCTCCCGTAAGCCTTGGCGATGCATGCCCTTAACCTTGTTACCTAGTGTGGATGGTTGGAATAATACGAACAGGGATTCTGTACTTCTAATAGAGGCTGTTCTCCTGATGTAGATACAGACAGCTCTCCTCACGTCCAAGGTATGCCATTCCTTCTCCTGCTTGTGTGTCGGGCTTGGACAGAAGTCCGGTAGGATTAATTCTTGCATCCTGTGGAACAAGAAATTCATCTTGGGAAGGAATGAGGGGTCCAGTCGCAGAAACACCCTGTTTGGGTGAAATATGCAAAGGTCCTCTCTTGTGGAGAGAGCCGCCAGTTCGGATATTCATGTGGCTGAAGTGATGGCCACTAAGAAGGTCAACTTGAAGGTGAGGAACATTAGGTTGCTCGATCTCAATGGTTCAAATGGCTTTAATGTGAGCGCTTTTAGTACCTTAGGTAATTCCCAGGTGGGATACCTGTGTACTACTGGAGGTTTCAAGTTAGTTGAGCCTCTGATGAAACTGTGCACCACCTGGTGTCTGGCCAGGAATTCTAGCTTCCCACATGATAACACCGATGCCAGGGCCGCTACCTGTCTGAGTATGGTATTAGGGGATAGGCCCTTGTCCAACCCTTCCTGGAGGAATTCCAGGATCCTGGGTATTGAAACCCTGGTGGGATTGAGCCTTTTTTTGGAGCATCAGCTGTAGAAGGTCCTCCAAGTTGCATCGTAGATTCTGTTAGTTGAGGGCTTTCTAGAGGCCTGAATTGTTTGAATGACTTTACTACAATAATTGTGCTGGCTCAAAGCTGCCTGCTCAAATGCCAGTCAGTTGGAGCCACTGTGGCTCTGGGTGAACTAGGGCTCCCTGAGTGAGAGAGATCCTAATCCTCCAAGGCCGAGATACTGACAGACTGCGTACTACAGTCATCTGGGCCAATGAGGAGCCAGGAGTTATATTTCCGCTCTCTCTGTTAGCATCTTTTTGATCACTCTCGGAATGAGTGAGAACAGGGGAAAGGCATATAGTAGCCCTCCGGGGCACGGGGTGCATTGACCCTTTCCGCCTCTGGCATTGGGAATCTGGAGAAAAATCTGGTAAGTTGGGTGTTTGATGGAGAAGCAAACAGGTCCAGAATCGGATTTCCGAATCTCTCTGCCAGGTCCCTGAACAGGTCTGAGTGCAGGCACCACTCCAAATGATCGACTGTGGCTCAGCTGAGCCAGTCTGTCTGTACATTTGTTGTCCCTGAGATGTGTTCTACTCTGATGGAGAGAAGATGTCTCTTTGCCCAGAGACCTTATCATTTGGCCTCCTGCATGAGGGCTCTGGAACAGGTGCCCCCTTGATGATTGATGTGGGCCTTGGCGGTCACATTGTCTGTCAGGATTAGTATGTGTCAACCCGATACTGTCTCCTGGAATCGTTTCAGGGCTAAGTGACTTGCTCTGAGTTCCAGCCAATTTATGTTGTTCTTGAGGTCCATAATAGACCATTGTCCTTGTGCCATTTGGGATAGGCAATGAGTGCTCCAGCTAAAGAGGCTGATGTTCATCATGTGATCAAGCGCTCAGATTCCTTGAACCCACATCCCTTGGTTATTACCTGAGATCTCCACCATTGGAGAGATTGCAACATCCTTGTTGGTACTTGAACCTTGGCCCTCGAGTTGCTCCTGGCCGATTGTTGGTAAGGTAGGAGGAACCATTGTAAAGTTCTGACATGAAGGCGTGCCCAAGGTACGATTGATATGCACGATATCATTTTGCCCAGGAGTTGCAAGAGAAGGGCCAATGACATTATCCTTCTTATTTGAATCTGCCCCGCCAAGTTCTTTCATTGGACCTGATGGATCCAAATGAACTGCTCTTTGTGATACCAACTGAGGAAATTCCCTCACCCGACCTATTTCTAGAAGTAGTGCAGGAGCAGTGGGCCCAACCAGAGATGGGTTCCTACCAGTTCTATTCGTTTCTATAGAGTAGGTAGTAACTCCGCGGTGACGTCATGGAGCTGGTTCTGTCGGTGGCTCCGTGGGTGCCGTCATCTTGGATTTTGCTTCTGCGCATGCACAGAAGCTAGTTTTTGACTGCTGCACATGCTCGAGGCGCAACCCTGAGCGAACCGGCAGTAAGATTCAGAACCCACCTCTGGGCCCAACCTGTACTATTCACGCCAGGCGGAAACGAAAAGAGATTCTATAACGTGGCCCCTGACTTCTCGGAAATACTGCAACCACCAACCATAGATGCTCCAGTGGCAGCCCTGACATCTACTTCCATCTTGTCCAATGATGCAGAGGATGCCCTGAAGGCAAAAGATAAGAAGGCAGAACTGACACTTGCCAAGGTGCATCGGGCAAATGCCTGGGCAGTCAGGGCATCTACAGCTGCCTCGTTCTTTAACAGAGCGTCACTGATATGGCTTCAGCAGATGCAAGAAAGAGTTACTCCCGGGGACCCCCACTCACAAGAAGACATCAACAAGCTGATAGCAGCATTAGAATTCTTGGCGGATGCCACTTTGAATGCTACCAAGTACGCCTCCAATATCATTGCCTCAGCGGTTGCGACCCGCTGCTTACTTTGGCTTTGCCAAATCATAAAAGCGGATTTAATATATAAATGGAAACTAGCCTCGGCCCCCTTCAAGGGGAGTAAGCTGTTTGGAGAGGCCTTAGATCCCATCTTGGTTGAGACCAAGGACAGAGGTAAGATTCTACCTTCGGGGCTCAAAAGGACGAACCGATATCATTCTATTTCCAGAAGCCCTCCTTTTGATCTACAGACGTGGGATTCAGCTCCCCACAATTCCAGGGAGCGTACAACCACAGGCAGCCAGACAAATCCGAACTTAGAGGCAGGAATAATCAACAGTTCCAGGGCAAGCGCCCAAGCAGTCTCCCTTTTCATTGCACCAAGTGACGACAAGTCCAGTCCTTCCATTGGCAGATGACTGGGCCTATTCGCCAATCAGTGGGCGTTTACCACCACAGACACCTAGGTCCTGAACATGGTGAGACTAGGTCTCACCCTCAAATTCCTTTCCACTCCTCCGAGGTTCTTCATAAGTTGTCCCATTTCAAGATGAGAAGAGGCCTTGTGGAATCAGCAGTGCAGCACTTGCTGGACATTCAGGCTATTCAACCAGTCCCAAAGGATCAACAGGGACAGAGGTTCTACTCCATCCTATTTGTAGTCCCAAAGACCTTGGGGCGAGGGGGAGAGCAATATTAGATCTGAAGAGATTAAACAAAGATCTGCTGTACAAAAAAATCAAGATGCAATCCCTCCCGTCAATACTGGAGAGCATTCGAGAAGGGGACTATCTCCTTGACTCCAGGGGGATTCTTTTCCCCCCTTTCTCTTCGCCTTCCTCTCGGCCCTGGCTATTGTTTTGTCAATAGCCCTCTGGTGCCTTCGGGCATCTTTTTCTTCTGTCTTTGTTATTCTTTGAGAGGAAATTGCTTTTGTTTTTAGTTTGTCAGCTGCTCCCGTCGCAACCAATCTCAGTCTTTTGGAGCTCTTGAGCCGATCTGGAGTCTGGGCAGAAAGTCCCTGACCTTTTCCACTTTCCCCAGACATTGCTGGACCCATGCGGTCCACCATCTTTCTCCCTTTGTCCTGCTGGACTGGACAAACTCGTTCACTAAGGAACTTTGCTGCCTTGGCCCCAGTCGTATGATAGTGTGCCCAGATCTCCTCTAGGCAGTGACTCTTCTGCCCACTGCTGTCCTGGGGTTCTTGCTGGGGCCCACGACCCTGATCAAAGGCTGCTATGACGGGCTAAACCGGGCTAATGCCGCACTGTAGCACGCTCGCTAACAAAAGCTGAAGCTTCCTCTTGCTTTTTGCGAGGGCTGAATGCAGAGCTGAAACCTTACTTTTCTTTGAAGATCTTGATTGTTCTTTTTGCTGTTTTTTTGTTCTTTAAAGTCTCCAGCACCTCTTCTGTGTGTCTTTCTTATTGAAGGCTGAGTCAAAAACTGGGCAAACGCAGCCTAAGGAGACATGGCCAAAGAGCTGATTGACTCCGAAGATCAGCTGTGACAATCAGCTGTGCCGCATGATAGTCGGAATCTTTTTTTTAAAAAATTTAAAGCATTTTTTTACTACCTATTTCCCCAAACCGGTGGTTAAAAAAATGCCTTTAAAGTTGTTTTTAAAAAAGTTGGCCATGCCTACCCAATCACATGACATCCCCCCAAGCCACGCCCATAGAACCAGTAGGGAATTTTTTTGAATTTCACCATTGGGCCAGAGAAAATAATTTCTCATGGTAGAAACAGTGCTTCATTAATTCCATAAACCTGAATATATTGTTGCAAAAGAATATATAATTAGTCACAATTTAGATTAGCCTTCCTCTGTCTGAATTCATTCCAAATGGGGATTTCGGACTTCGGGGATTCTCTACATAGTTCAACCATGAGGCGCAGTGGTTAGAATGAAATACTACAGGCTACTTCTGCTGACTGCCAGGTGCCGATCAGAAGAGCAGAGAAACCCATTCCTTTGGACTCTCTGCCCAGCACAATGGAGAATAAACAATTCATAAAATCTAATTTTATAATCTGCAAAGGGAAGGTTTTTTTTTTTTAAACAAGTGGCATATACAATTAGTTCCACTGTGGAGAATCTTTAAAAAATATCTTAAAATATCTTAAAGTATTAATCTGACATGATACTGTGGGTGATTTTTTAAAAAAATACTAATTTTATTTCTCCAAATCTGATCTAACAGAGACTCGGATTTCCAACTTAGTTTATGAGAAGGAAAATTTAACATGGATTCTACTTTAAGAAACAAAGCAAAATGTATGCAGCCCTTTTGCAACAAAAGATCAGATAAGATAAAATCATCCCAGGGACTTTTGCCCAAGGTTCTTGTGAATAAAGCTACATACATACGGGTACAATACTTATACCATGATGGCAAACCTAGGGCACGCATGCCAGAAGTGACATGCAGCACGCTCTCTGTGGGCACGCAAGATGTCAGCTGTCACGCATGCATATGTGTCTCCTGCCAGCTAGTTGGTCTTTGGGTCTCTGCCGCACATGCGGGAGGGACTGTGCATGCATGCACATGGGGGCAGGGCACGTGTGGGGGGCAAGATACACATGTGCAGGGGGATGCATGCAGGAGGGCCGTGCACATGCGGGTGGGGCACATGCGGAGGCCATGTACAGTGATGGCTAACCTTTTCCGGACTGAGTGCCCGATGCAAATGCGCCCACATGCCCAAACCCACAAAATGCAATGCATTGTCTCTGAAATGGGAGTACAACTTCTTTTACCTAAATCTCTGCACCAGACGTGGTTCAGCATAGTGAGAGTTGTAGGCCATAGTTTGGGCAGAAAGGAGGAAGGGGAATGCTTTTTAATATTATTTGTTACAGCTCTTTACTTCTTCAACAGAGATGCTGTAATATTCAGTGCCAAATGTTAAAAAGTGTGCTTCCTTAGTGCCATAATACCCTAACAATGATGCTTTATTTTCCTTCGATTTCTTTCCTCAATAAACTTGCTTATGTGTCTATACATTTTCAATAGCTGATTTTATAAAGGAATTTCTCACTGAACTAATGCCTGCATCTAACCACAGGGTTAGAGCTTGCTTGTTTCAAGTTCAATATAAAGTTTTTATGATCTATCGCCCTTGCTGTTGAGCAGTCTAATGTATCTTTCTCCAATGCATCTTTCAATGTATCACTGCTCAAAGTTAAATTTGTGAGATGGGTGGCCATATAAATTTGATAAATACAAAAAAGTTTATTTTAACTTCGTTTTGAATAAAATAAAATTTAAAAAAAATAAAATCTTATTTTCTATTTTGACAGAGCTGAGCAAAAGAGAGAAGTATTGAATAGAAAGACTAAGAACTGTTCATATGGACAAACTAAGCAAGCATCAAGACGGTTAGCCTGACTGGTCACAGATAATCAATTGTCTTTGATTGGAACTCTTGAACAAAGTGGTCTTTAACGGGTGTGAGAACCAGAAATGTCCATAACAATCTTGTCTCACCATTGATTTATATAACATTTAACCATCTTGGCTGTTTTAATTCCAGTTCATAAATGCATGGAATTTAATTTTTAACAACAATTGCACACTAGGTTGATATTTATACAGTATACAACAGAGTTGAGCGGGACCCTGGAGGTCTTGTAACTTAGAGGACCCCAACTTTTCAGGCTCTGTGTACCGGCAGAGGGGAGAAGGGATTGTTCTAGGCAAGTGGCTGGCAAGTATGCACGCAACTCCATTTACGCGAGTGATGTGCACACACGCAGGCTGCTCACTTAAATGAAGTATGTGTGCATGCGGGCCCACTGTTCACGCAAGTAATGATATGTGTGTACATGTGTGCTTGCTGGCCATTTCTGTGGTCTGGGTGCAAATCCCTCATAGCCCACAGGTCTGGGATACCTGTTCTAGTCCAACTTCCTGCTCAATCAGAAGATCCTATAACATTCTGGAGAAATAACTGTCCAATCTCTTCTTAAAAACTTCCAGTGATGGAGCACCCACAATTTCTGGAGGCAACCCTAGTTCAGGGGTTCATTCCACTGATTAATTGTTCACACTTGCAGGAAACAAGCTCTTTAGGTTCTAGGTTGGATCTCTCTTAAGCTTCCATCTGTTGTGTCTTATCTAGTCCTTCCAGTGACTGCCCCTCAAATGTTGAAAAACTGGAGAGAAGGCGTGGCTTGCTGAGGCGAGACGACGATCTCTGGGTAGCTCCCGGAGATCGCCGAATCCCAGCCTAACCGG
>JANHFT010001641.1:131007-145880 GCA_032467955.1 Pseudoxenodon macrops
GCCGGGAGCCTCCTCCCCGCGGCCGGAGCTCTGGGGGGGAGGGAGGGGGCGCCACCGACTTGCGAGGGCCGAAGGCTCAATTCGAATCGCCGGCGTCCCGCTCCGGATCGCCACCGGCCGCCATCTTGTTTCTTCGTCTCTGCCTCGGATCGCTCCGCTCTGACTGGGGGAAGCGGCGGCGGCGGCAGGCCCAGAGCGCCTCACGTGACCGGCTTTCTAGGCCGGCCTTCGCCGTCGGGGGGCGCCCGAGAGCCATCTACGACGGCGGCTGCCCTCGCTTGGCATCCCAGCCATCTTCGATGCGGAGCGAGCGTCGGTTGCAGCCTCGCTTCCATCCTCTCGGGAAGCATCCCGCCTCACAGATCACCTCAGACACCTGTTAGCCCTCCGTGAGGGAGAGGCCCTTTCTTTCTCCCCCCCCCACTCCCCGCCCGTATGTCGCTCACGCCCTCAGCGGGCACCGTCGCTTCTGATAACGCCGAAGAGGTTTTTCAAGCCCCGGTTGCTCCGTATTTACTTCCTGAAAATGTTTCAGATTCAGAGCCGTTGCCACTTACAAGTTGGAACAGCTTCTCCTTTAAGAAGTTGTGGGTGCTCCGTCCCTGGAGGGTTTTAACAAGAGGCTGGACAGCCATTTGTCTGAAATGGTATAGGCCAGGCTCTCCTGCTTGAGCAGGGGGTCAGGCTAGAAGACCTCTAAGGTCCCTTCCCGCTCTATTCTGATTGATAGATTGGTTTCTTCGAGCAAGGTTGTATACGTGCACGCGAAGGAAAGTTTGTAGGAAGTGTGCGAAAGTGTCAAGTCTGGTTTCAAAACGACAAAATTATGCTATGCCTTCCTCGCCTATTACTTTTGTCATGGGGGTAGTAGGAGGAAGAAGGAGGGAAGGAAAGGAAAGAATACAAAAAGAGAGGGATTAGATGAAGTAGAAAAATCCAAACCTCAAACAAAGTGATAATGCACTTTGAAGTGTTTTACATATTCCAAATTTAGAAGACCAACTTTCATCCTGGTAGCTACTTCCTGTAACTATCGAACTATTTGTTGGAGCCATTCTTGACTTACTTGTCTTTCTAGATAGAACCAATTTTGGGAATTTTTAAAATTAAGGATTTTATAAAGAAAATAAAAACCGACACAAATTAATAAAACAAAAAACAAATCAAAGGAAGGAAGAAAAGTGCAGAAAAACAAAACCAAAAGGAACAGAAAGGAGCTTTCGATTTCTCCTTCAGTAAATATAAGCAATTACAACATTGTCTCTTATTCCATGATTATAAAAACACTCCCTTTTTTCTATTACTCATTTTTTTTCTAAGCCAAACAGCAACATGAATTCATGCTTTCTGTTTCATGCAGTTTTTAAGGTATTCCAGTCAGTCATAAATACAGTTTTTTTTTCCTATTATCAAAGATGCTAATTTAGCTACCGGTACTTCTGTCAGTTCCACCATCATCACCAGCCATTCCTCAGTTATGGGTTATGGGTAAACCTTTCCACTTTTGAGTATATAATATAGTCTCACTGTGGTTATCATATATTAAAAGCACGTTCTGTGACTTTTTTCTAGTTTTCTATCCATTAATACCCCCCCCAAATCTCTGACTTCAACTGTACTTTAACCTTTAAAATTTCCTGGATATATGGTTGTACCAGAGGTGGGTTCCTACCAGTTCTATCCGGTTCTATAGAGTAGGTAGTAACACCACGGTGACATCATGGAGCCGGTTCTGTCGGTGGCTCTGTGGGCACTGCCATCTTGGATTGTGCTTCTGTGCATGCGCAGAAGCTAGTTTTTGACTGCTGCATGTGTGCTCGCTCGCATGCTTTGTGCGCACGCTTGAGGCGCGAACCTGAGCAAACCAGCAGTAAGAAAATTCAGAACCCATCTTTGGGTTGTATATATATCCAACATGTTTTAACTTTTTTGTGTGCTTAACAATCATGGTAAAATGCTCCTTCGTATTCACTCTTTCAGCAAAGATTCAAAGTACCTTTATATATTCTAGGTAATTTCTCTAGTAACAAATACTAATGATACATCATTTTATAAAATTCTTAAGGCTAAACCATAAAGTCTTCTAAAAAACAATATATTGTTTCCCTACAAGCAAATCAATTAAGAAAAAAGATGTGAAACATTTGATTCATAAAACTTTGGATGAGATACTCAGGAGATATTAGGAAGATATATTTTCTATATTAATCCTCAACTAACCCAGAACTTGTTTTAATTGATGAAAATGGAGTAGAAGTAACACTATATTAAATTAAACCTCTGGTTGGAAAGTTTATGCCCCAAAAGATGATAAAGTGACTTTTTATAAACAACTTATGAAGAGACTAATCGATTTTTTTCAAAGTACTCCCAGGTCGACTCTCCGGACTGGATTTTTTCCTATGATAACTGGTGTCTGGTGGGATTGGAATGGTTTCCACTCAAATGGTCAGGACTCCTGTGAAAAATATTAAAATTATTTTAATTAAAATTAAAGTTTGGTAATTTACTAAAGGGTTTTTTTAATGGATAGTTTAGTTATTTGATGTATGGAGTCAGAATAATGGTAATTCAAAATAATATACCTATATTTCAGAAAAACCAGATCCATTTCAAGAAAAGTGTGATTGGAATTTTGAAAAACCCGACTACTAAAATTTCAAGTTTGAGTGGTCAACACTAAAGTTTTGACCAGTTACACTTGGTTTTGTAGAACATTGTCATAAAGACAAAAAGGCTATATACAGAGTTGTTTTTGCTTCACAAATTGAAAAACTAACATTTCCAAGTCATTTTTGAGTGGTTAAAAAAAAACTAAAATCTTTTTCTTCATTTCTTCTTGGGAAATATGCAAGAGCCTTACTTTATTTATTTACATGTATATCCCATCTATATTGTTTTTATAAATTTCAAGGCAGCAAAAATACCTAATACTCCTCCTTCCTCCCGTTTTCCCAACAAGAACCCTGTGAGACAAGTTGGGCTGAGAATTTGTCCAAAGTCACTTGGCTGGCTTTTGTATCTAAAGTTGGACTGGAAAACTCAAGTCTCCTGGTTTCTAGGTGGTGCTTTACCCATTAGACAAAAGTGGCTCTCAAGTTTTAATTCAAGCAATCCTACTAGTTCAGCCATTACCAACTTAATGTTGACACCGCTCATTTTCTAAATTGGAATAGTATTTCATTTTTACAAGAGCAGAGTAGAACGTTCATGCCATGGGACTTTTCTTACTAGTTATTTGCTTTACTTACTGGAGACCCTAATACAGTACTGGAGAAAGAACTCTTGCATAGATAAAATAGCACTCCATGCCAGTCCCATCTGCAAACTTGTGCAATTATGAATTAAACCTTCCTCAATTAGAAGATGACACTTGAAGTACAACATTAAGGCCTCTAGAACAGCACCACCTGTTATTCTAATAATCACTGGAAATCAAGCAGCATGTAAATTTAAATAATAGTAGGAAATAAATGATTCTGGGTAAATTTGACTCTTCAATGGCAGAAATTTGTTCAGGCTTTATCAGATAGAAAAACTGAAGGAGCTATGAGGGTCATCTAGTTTTCACTGAAATTAATATTGAGTCATTCTGTTAATGGAGATTATGTCACCCAGGTCATGGTTGTCCCAAAGGTACTTTTTCAAGAGACAACTGGACTTTTTTTCTTTGAAGACATTTCGCTTCTCATCCAGCTTCTGAAGAGCGAAGCTTCTTGGATGAGAAGTGAAACATCTTCAAAAAACCACAGAAAGTCCGGTTGCCTCTTGAAGAAGCACCTTTGAGTGTCTTTCTGTTGTTCTGGATTTTGGATTGGATTTGGACAAATTGTACTTTTGGTGAGATTTGTGAATTTGATCGCCCATCTTGAAACCAATTAGTTCATTGAATGAATGACTAAATCTGTTCCTTTTATTGGGAAAAGCAATCATATATTTTGAACTATTTGTCACATTTTTCTCTGAAACTTAGGGGAGGCTGTGCCACCCAAACCAGTCTAACAATGAGTGCTCACTAATAGACAAGACTGTTTTGATCTTGGCAATACATTATTCCCCTTTAGACTTCCCCAACTGTCCAACTGAGGTAAAGCATTCCAGTTTCTATCTTAAGCAATGGAACATGTCAAATTAAGTTATGACTTCTTTTGACTTGTTCTGAGGGTTCCTCTTTTATGTGTCTCTATGTTCAAGATGTAAGGAGAGCAATTTACATAATTAAGTTTGAGTTATGCTTCTTCTTTCCAGGTCCATCTTAGGTGAAAGTTAGTTTATAAAAGTCATCTTTTTTAGATTTTTGAAGAATTTAAAGATGAGGATAACTGTAAAACTTTGAACTCCTGCCACAAGTTCTTAGTGCTTTTCAGATATAAAGCTAAAAGGTTGACTTAGAGCAGGCCCAGGTACACACTCCACATTCATGAGTCTCTCCTTAAGAATCTGCATCTTATCCTGGAGTTGCTTGCCAGCCCCATGATCCAGGAAAATATGCATCTGATTTATGGAAGTACCAACTGCATTCCATATCTGCTCATAAATTTCTTTTTGGTTTGGGATCCAAAGCCCAGCACATTTCTGTTGGTTAGTATCAATTTAATAAGTTTTCATTTATACTGTTGTAGAATTGTGAAGTAGTTTTGTTATAAGCTTCTCAAATTTATGCCATGGGAAACTATAAATGTAACTTGTAGAACATAATTCTAGAGACAGTATATTTCCCCTATAACATCATTTGGCATATTTAGTTTAGGAAAGGCCAAATTACGTTTATATCTGTAGTCTTCAGGTAAGATTATTAATATGACTTAATAGGGACAGGATAAATGTTCATCAGAGTGAGAAACGCATCACAAGTATTTCTTTGAAATAGAATAAAAGACTCTTTACAAGAGATTCATAATAATAATTTAATGAAGTTGTGTGAATTTCAAGTAAGGTTTATAACTTCTATGGAATATAAGCCCTTTTCTTCTGGGTGGTTTATTCTCTGTAAATGTTTCAGACTTCCTTCAATCTTGTTCAATTCTGAATAAAAATGTACCTAAAAAGTAAAACGTAAAGATTTAGTCAACAAGTATACCTGCATTTTAATGTATCATTCTTCATGAGAACCAGGTAATAACTATCTAGGTAGAATGAGTAAAACAGCATAGATTTATGTTTTTTGTAGGAGTGGAAAGATAGATCTAGCATCATTATTGTCTACAATAACTATGATCAATTTCTGCTTGTGATTATGGTATTAACATGGAGGAAAACTTACTTGGGCTCTAACAAACTTGTGTAGCTTTGAAAGCAGCCCTCTTGCTTCTGGCAGCATAACAACAACTGTAAAGTGGGCATCTAGTAGGAGGCACAACCAGTCCATAATCTGAAAATAAAGTCAAAATACAAACACAATCATCATGACTGAACATTTTGATATTTAGCCATTAAAATGCAAACCAGTCCGCTACTATACAGAATTTTATTGTATACCTACTTGCAGCTCAGCCTTTTAATTTCAGTGTTGAAACTAAACATTTTGAAGAAGGCAGCATAATTATTACTTTTATTTGTCTGCAATCATGGTAAATCTGTGAAGAATTTGCCAAATTAGGTGCTGCTATAATTTTAATCCCAGGCAAGAGTGACCTTCATTTCTGTCAGCCCAAATACATTTCTACCACAATTACCAATGCCCTTTCCCCCATGAAATATAGAAACATTACAGGTTTCCTAGCAATGCAATCTCACTCATAAGGCAATCTCACTCATAAGCACAGCTAGCTGATCAGTTCATTGTCACACATTTAACTAGATTTTTTTTTGCTATGAATTAGTTTTTAATATAGGAAGTACAATTTGGGCTACTGAAAACTAGTTTAAAGGAACATCACATTACAGGATGTTCCCAGCACATATGGTAACCTAAATAAAATGAAGCTCTAATGCAATCACTACAGTCATCAATGTGCTTATATTGTTTATGGATGCCACCTGTGATCTACAAACAAGACTAGATTTTCTGTATTAATGTTTTCTTCACTTTTTCACTTAACAATACACTGAAGCCAAATTTAGCCATCACGTATTAGATTCATTAGAATAAATAGGTCAAATCTGAATTTACCTGTCTTGAATTTAGTAATAGGTAGCAAACAGATCCAATTAATCACTTTCTTATACATATAGTCTATTATTCCAGTGAGAGCTGGAAGAATTATCTCATTTTTCCACAGGCACTAAATCTAAAAAGATTTATTTGGGCATATTTAAGAATAACTTGAAAAATTATCTATACCTGTTGTATGGTCAGATGAAATATTCCAGGGAAGTGTGTGGAAGACTCTTTACTACATTGCACATATACGTACTGAAGATACTGGAGGAATAACTAAAAAGAAAACAATAAAATTAGATGTCACTGAATACAACTGTATATGCAAAGAACCCTTCAGTCTTTAAAAAAGAATGACTTGTTTTATTTGGTGGTGTAACTGAGACACCCCATATATCAATAAGCAAAACAAAGACCCTACCGCAGTTCCCCAACCTTTCCGGGTTTGCAGACCTGCCCAGGGGGTGGGTGGAGGGGGGGGATAGTTCATAATGAGCGGTAGGCAAGCATGCGCAAAGCTCCATTTGCACGCACATACACACACGTTTGTCTGCTGCTCATACAAATGAGGATACACATACACTTGCCCAACACTTCTATGGCCCAGTTCCAAAGGGCTCAAGGCCTGGTAGTGGGCTGCAGCCTGGGGGTTGGGGACCCTTGCCTCCTTTTTTGGAATACAGTGAATTTCAGTTGGGACTTTCCTCTCAGATAAAGTCTGATGCATACAAAGCAGTCCAGGTGTAAGAGTTAAATTTCTGTTAATTTTATGATGTTCATGTGATTACACAAATATTATTTGTGCATCATTTATATTGAAACAATTGAAATTTAACAGACATTCGTAAGTAACAGGCATATTTTCTGCTAGAAGAGAAGGGGCATTGGTCCTACCTGATACGCTCCTTCTTGTAGGGTTGAGGTAGCCTCCAGGAAAGGTTAACTTCATCCTGCCAGCCGATTGGACTGAGTCTGTGATTGAAATTACCGCCCTCGTTGGTCTCTTAGCCAGTTTAAAACGAAGACGATGGACAGACTCGATGCGTAGCCCAGAATAAATAGAAAGGAAGCAGAGAAGAAGAAGGAGAGGACCCTACTTCACTCAGGGAGGGCCTGGAGGCTACCTCAACCCTACGAGAAGGAGCATATCAGATAGGACCAACGCCCCTTCTCCGTAGTCTGTTGAGGTAGCCTCCAGGAAAGGGACATACCAAAGCTTGTCCAGTCACTTGGTGGGGGAAACTAGGGACGAGTCCTAAGAGTCTGAAACTACATGCTGGAGAACCCTGCGCCCGAAGGTTGCGTCCGCAGAAACGTAAGAGTCCAGACGGTAGTGTCGAATGAAGGGAGATAATGAGGTCCAAGTGGCCGCCTTGCAAATCTCCTCGAGGGACGATTGAGTTGCCCACGCCGCAGTCGTAGCTGAGCTGCGAGTAGAGTGGGCCGTGATTCGTGGCGGGTGTGGTAATGACCTTAACTCGTATGCCGTAGCGATCGTGCAGCAGAGCCACCTCCCCACTGTGGAGGACGAGACTTTGGTCCCGAGTGTTGTTGGCTGAAACGAGACGAGCAAGGATTCAGTCTTTCAAATGGTCACGGTCCTGTCGATATACACCTTGAGCGCCCGACGAACGTCCAGCGTTTGCCAGCGCTTCTCCAGTCGATGTCATGGATTCGGGCAGAAGTCCGGTAATACGATTTCCTGTGCTCTGTGAAACATGGTGTTGACCTGGGGTACAAAGGATGGATCCAGACGCAAGACCACCCTGTTGGAGTGGAAGATACATAGATCCTTTCGGACTGATAACGCCGCCAGTTCCGAAATATGTCGAGCCGATGTGATGGCGATGAGGAACGCCACCTTGTAAGTTAAGTGTTTGAGACTGACTGACCTCAGGGGCTCGTAGGGCGCCCCCGTAAGAGAATTGAGAACCATCATCAAGTTCCAGGTCGGGTACCGATGGATGGTAGGTGGTCTGATATTCGAGGCCCCCTTCAGGAACTTACGGATCGTAGGATGGTGACCAAGCGACAGAAATGGCGCACAGGTGAGCACTGAGGATAGCGCTGCCACCTGCCTCCTCATCGTGTTTGGTAGGAGACCCTTATCCACTCTCCTGAAGGAAGTTGACGATGTCCCCGATAGACAGGTGACAGGGCGCCTTTGGAGCACCAGGCGCAGAACGTCTTCCAAGTGGCCGAATAAATTCTCTCCGTGGATGGTTTCCTGGCCGCTTGAACCGTTGCTATAGCATTGTCTGTCAGTCTGCTGCGCTGTAAGGCCTGCCGCTCAAGTGCCAGGCGGTCAGTTTTAGCCAATTGGGGTCTGGGAGTTCCAGCTCCCCTTGTGTCAGAATGCATGTTTTGCCTGGCAGCCGCCAAGGCGGGGACACAGACAGCACCCTGAGGTCCGCGAACCAGGCCCGTCGAGGCCAGTGTGGCGCTATTAGGATAATATCCGCCCTCTCTCGCAACAGTTTTGCTACCACCCACAGCAGAAGGGGGAGAGGCGGAAACGCGTACAGCAGACCCGGAGGCCCTGAGTGCATTGGTAGCCTCCGCTTGCGGGCATGGGTACCTCGTGAAGAAACGAGGAAGTTGAGCGTTCTGTGGGGAGGCGAAGAGGTCCACCAGCGGTTGGCCGAATCAGAGAGCGATCTGTCTGAACAGTGACTTGTCCAGTCGCCACTCCCCATGGTCTATTGTTGTCCTGCTGAGCCAGTCCGCCGTCACATTCGCCGTGCCCGAGATGTAGTCTGCGGTCAAGGACAGAAGATGGTGTTCCGCCCAGAGTCCCAGAAGTTTCACCTCCGCCATCAGTGCCTTTGAAACTGCTTGAGAGCGAGGTATACAGCCCGTAGTTCCAACAGGTTGATGGGGAGCCTGCTTTCGGATGGAGACCACCAACCCTGCACCATTGTCGAGCCGGTGTGCGCTCCCCAGCCGGAGAGACTGGCATCTGTCGTTACTTCTATCCTGTTGGGCTCCCGGAACAAGCATCCATGCGTCAGTGCCGGAGACTACCACCAGGTGAGAGACAGGATCACTTGCTTGGGTACGGCGACATGCACCCGTGAGCTGCTGCGACCCGCCCTCTGAAATGGCAACAAGAACCAATGTATCTCTCTCGAGTGTACTCTAGCCCAGGGAACAATGCCGAATGCAAAGACCATCTTACCCAGCAGAGAGGAAAGGGTTTCGATGGAAACTCTGCGTCCCATCTGTATCTTGCCTACCAGTAATCTGATACTAGCTAGTCTATCCAGGGACAAGTATACCTTTCCCTCCTTGGAGTCAATGATGGCTCCCAAGTGTAGAATTCTGTTGGAAGGCGCTCGGTTACTCTTTTCCCAGTTAATTGAGAACCCGTGGTATTGTAAAATCTCCACTGTCACTCTGATATCCTCCTTCACCCGAGTACAGGAAGAAGATAGGATCAGGATATCGTCCAGATAAGATAGCACACGTACAGGGAGTGACCTAACATGGGCCAAAAGGGCCATCAAAATCTTGGTAAATAACCTTGGGGCTGAAGACAGACCGAAGGGAAGGGCCCGATATTGGTAATCAATGCCTGCATACGAGAAGCGTAGAAATTTACGGTGGGCCTCTATAATCGGGATGTGTAGGTAAGCCTCTGTCAAGTTGACTGAAGAGAGGAAATCGCCCTCCCGTACGCAACCAAGTATTAATTGTAGAGATTGCATCTTGAAGCGCCTGAATAAAAGATGACGGTTGAGTTGCTTCAGGTCCAAAATAGCCCTCCATCCACCTGAGGACTTGGGAACCACAAAGAGGATCGAATAGAATCCTTGCGCCCGCTGTTCCGCAGGCACCTCCTGAATAGCATTAATTTCCAGAAGGTGACTGATGGCTGACTCCATCAGTGAACGCTTGGTCTGTTGTTTAGAGACCGGGCAACGAATAAAGGACCTCGGAGGGGAAGAGAGAAACTCCAGGGAGAGACCGTTGGTGAGGGTCTCTCTGACCCAGGAGTCTGAAGTGATTGCCTCCCATCGTTGGGCGAAGAGGCTGAGTCGGCCACCGATGGGAGAGTCTGACTCCAGATCACTTGGTTTGGTGGAAAAATCGACTCCCTCCCCCACGAAAGGGCCATCTAGACTGCCTCCCTCTTGCAAACCTATCTGGGGGTTGCGATTGTCTATAGTTAAACTGACCTTGAGGTCTGCTAGGTGCTGGAGGGGTGTCATACACCCTGGATCTGCGATAGAAGGGCACTGCTCGAAAACTGCTTTTCCTGGTCATTGAGGGGAGGTATTTCTTCTTTTCCCTGGATTCCACTAGGACAGGATCCAGAGACTCCCCGAATAGTTTCTTTCCTTTGTAAGGTGTGGAGGCCAGACGCCATTTATGCCGCATGTCTGCCTGCCAGTTGCGTAGCCAAATCATGTGGCGAGCAGCTACTGAGGAAGCTATGGACTTTGATGCGAAGCGTGTGGTGTGTAAAGTGGCATCTGAGGTGAATTGAGCAGCAGCTAGCAATTTATTAATGTCCTGATGCGCCCGTGTGTCCGATGTCGGGATAAGCTCACGCAGTTGACGCAGCCACACCAGGGATGTTCTGGAGAAGAAGGAGGCTATAGTTGATGCCTTGACTGCCCAAGCTGCAGCCATGTGCGATTTTTGAATTGCCTGCTCCACCCTTCTGTCCTCTGGCTTTAGCATTTCGTCGGTGTCCCCTGGAACCACTGTTGGTCTATATAACTCCGTCACCGGAGTGTCCACCGACGGGGGTTGAAAAATCCCAGCTATGGCTTCGGCCACATTGAAGAATCTTTTATCATTGCTGGATGGAATGGGACCCGAGCCCGGGTTAACCCATTGGCGCAATACCGTGTCCACAAAGATTCGCGGTGCTGGTATTACCTGTCTCCGGAGTCGATTCTCGGAACAGAGGGTCCGTTATGTTGGCCGAGTCTCGTGGCGATTCTTTGTCCTCTGAGCGGAGGTTCACTGAATGCATGGCCTTGAACCAAAGAGACTTAAAGAGAGCAGGTTGGAACAAACCTGAGAATGTCGGCTGGTCTGGTGTCATGCCCTCATCCTCCGAGAGGGCCAGATCTTCCTTTCCTTCATCTTCTGAGATCTCAGCTCGTCACATCCGGTGATGCAGCACGTCTGAATGGGCTGAGGTCCACTTCTCCATGCGAGGAAACCTCAGAAACCAAGGATGGGGCGCGTTGACAGTGCTTGATGCCAGCGGCTATGCCCTTCTCTACTGCAGTCACGATGATGGTTGACATATCCATGCCTGATTCCGGTCTGAGACTGGCTGCTGTTGAGGTGAACGTTGCCTCCGGCATAGGCTGGGGTGCATTGATGTCAGACACAGGCTCTGAGGCCAAGGCCAGTTGTTCTTCCGCCCCTGCTGATGATACACTGATCTGTCTAGGCCAATTTTCCTGCCCGCTAGCAATGCAGCGGTCAGAGGCATCCATCCCACCTTGTGCTTTGGCACAGGCCTTTTCCAGTGCCGTTTCTCCGCCTTTCATCCTTTTCCATTGCTGTGGATTTTTTGCTGACCTTGGTTGCCCCCTTGGTCTGGTCTGATGGGGAATGATCCCTAGTACCCCGTTTCTTGGCCTGGGTGGGTCTTGAAGAATTGCCCTTGGAAGACATGACTCTTCAATGCTATAGTTTGTATTTGTCTCTCTTCCTCTTTCTTCTTTGTCTTTTTTTTTTTTTTGGGTGGGGGCGGGTTGACGCTGTTGGCAGGTATTTGTGGGGCCGGTAACCCACACTAGATTGCTAGGCTCTTGATTCTAGAGTGCTAGGCTCTTGGCTTCGCAGAGCGCTAGGCTCTGGCTGGAATTAGAATCCAGGCTGTTTAAATGGCCAATGCTTCTTTTGCCTATTGCTGCTTGGTTTTAAACCAGTGTTGCCTCCGTTAGTAACTGAGCACTAGGCTCAGACTGACTATAACACTTCGTTTGTCTTGCTTTTCCGCGGCTATCGCCTTACACCCAAGATGGCGATCGTCCAATTTCAAAATGGTGCTTTCCCGCCAAAATTGTGCTCCCAAAATGGCGAACGTCGCAATTTACTAGTTGTGGAATGTGGGGCGACGAATTGTCCTGCTGGTCCCAGCAGTAAAGCCTGTGGCCGAGGAACGCTGTGGCAGCCGGCCACAGACAAACGTAGTGTTATAGTCAGATTCCATCCAGGAATTTTTGTTTTCCCGCCGGAGCCCCAGCTAGTGGCTTGCCTTCAAGCCTGCCTTTGCGCTTAAGCGCCAAAACCTGAATCCGCGCCTAAGCGCCTGGGGAATTAGCCACTAAGGGAATTAGCTACAATAAGGGAACTAGCTGCAGAAAGTAATCCTAAATTATAGACAATAAAAGGAACAAACTTACAAAGAAGGAAAATATCAAGGTAGCTGGAAGAAAGGCCTAACACGTCCTGTCCGGCTGAGGACTGAGTTTTAAACTGGCTAAGAGACCAACGAGGGCGGTAATTTCAATCACAGAGTCAATCCAATCGGCTGGTAGGATGAAGTTAACCTTTCCTGGAGGCTACCCCAACAGACTACGGAGAATACAGATAGTTCTCGGCTTACAATAGTTCATTTAGTGACCGTTTTTATGCTTACAACCATGTATCTTAATATATTCTGTACCTTAACGTTAAACTATCAGATATAAAAGGGACAACTTCAGTGAAGTCATAATCAAGTGTAAAATTAATTTGACACTGTTACTGAATTCTGAAGGCACAAACCAATACTTACTATGACTTCCTTTGCAGAGAGGTCTTTCAAATGAGGTAAAAGAAATGTTTCACTGTAAGCTGAACAAATAATTGTATTTCTGCATAAGGTACACGAGTCAAGGATTTACTTCTATTCAGATTTGTGTCTTATTTTATTCCCCCCCTTTAAAAGCAGTACTTTTAAAACTAAAATATATATTTTTTAAATTAACAAGTAAAGCAGCCTTTGTTTGTCAAACAAAGAACTGAGTGGTCCAAATTACAGAACCACAAGAATCAAAACCTGGGCACTTTGCAAATTAAGGCTGCTGGTCCTAGCAACAATTCTACCAAGTCTTTCAATCTACCAGAAAAGAGAAAAAATGTGACCAGTAGTTTAGCTACATAATTAGAAAAGGTTAACAGTGATTATGCATGTTGATATTTCTATGCATACATTATGAATACCAACATCAATTTTTCAGTGAAGATTTAGCAGAACCGAATAGCAGTATTGCTACTTCTTGATTCAAGAGAAAGGAATTCCTTTCTGCAGGCAGTTTAATGTAGAGAGATAAAGTTGGGACTGAGGATCATGAGTTAAAAATAAACATATATAGAGCAGTGGCTCCTCAAAGAAGGAATGCAATTAAGGAATGCAAAGACTTGTTTGGTCTTTATCTTTGCAATCAGATATTGTAGCAGTGCAGCAGAGAACAGTACATGTAATCCTTTACTTTTCAGAGGAATTATAAGATTTACTTTTCGCTGTATCCATTTGATTCTAGGACAATAGTGGGATACTTGTGGCTCTACAGGTAATTTCAAAAACATATCATTCCTGAGTAGTCACATTGCCTAAGGTGTGGCTCAAACGAAATTGTTAATATTCTAGTGTGGTATGCTGGCAAAAAGTCTAATCTTGTGGCACTTGTTGAAAAATAGGCACAAGACAAATGAGGTTAGCAATTAAGACATTTTCAGACTTTAGTAAATAAAACTCATACGCAACTTTTCTTCAGCTGCATACATATTTTTTAACATTACTGGTAAAATTTGTTAGGGATATGATAAACAATCTAAATATAATCCATATCAAAGTCTACCCTCACATATTACTTAGGTCAACCAATTATTTCGATTAAAAATAATCTATAGTGGTTGGTGTTTCAATGTTTTATTCATAAAAAACACCTTAATATATATTTTAGACATAGCTATTCCAACGAATGTTATTTTATGCAGTGGTTTCCCAAATGTATACTTTTATGTAAATTTTAGAACTGAGACTGAAAAAAATTGCTAGAATCTGTTCACTGCTTTTTGGTGCATTGCTATATTTTGCTTCCAATTAATACATTTTTTTACATCCCCATTGTATACCACAATCAATTCAGAGGCCAAAGACTATATCTGAAGGTTATCATTTTCAATTCAGATTATATTGAATAGGAGAAATAAAAATATTTTCTTTTAATCATTCACATCAAAAATATATTCCAAAGGATACAGTAATGTTGCTTTGTGTGGTCCAACTGGACATATTTCACTTAGTTCTATTTCTTGGGATTTCTGTATTGTCTGCATATCACAGGTATCTTCCTCTATGAGTTCAAAAGTGCAGCCATTCTGTACAACTTTAGACAGTTCATCCATTTTGTTGTTTTGAAGAGTATGAACACGATCTGGTACAAAATCTGAATTCATAGTCATCGTTTCAAGGTGGTCATCACCAATGCTACAAAGACACCAAATGTCCAGAGATACTCAAATTTGTTTAAAATGTTATTTAAAACTAAACCGGAAGTTGAAACCATAATAAATCTAAAGCAGATTGTTTGCTATTAAAATAGAAGAACACAGGGAAAATTTTGCTTTTGGCAGGCAAAATTGATAGGGATAATACAGTACATTCAAGGATGATCAAAGCCATTATTGGTTAATTGCTTGAAGATTATTTTCCCTCAATCTGAATTAATTAAAAGAAACAAAATCCACAATCTGGATTTTATAAAAGGGGAATTCTTTAGGTTTGTGCAGGATTAAGCAGACTTGAATAAATAAG
>JANHFT010001641.1:156844-184461 GCA_032467955.1 Pseudoxenodon macrops
TTAGGGCTGTTAAAAACAGGTTGTTAAAAAACAGCGGGACCCACAAAATCCTTTTGACATCTCTCTCTCTCCCTCCCTCCCCTCCTCTCTCCCTCTCTCTATGTCTCTGTCTCTCCCCCTCTCTGTGTATCTCTCTTGTCTCTGCCCTGGCTGCTTCTCCATCCCCATTGTCGCCCTTACCTTCTCAGGCCAGGTGAGGGGTGGGGCCAGTCAGTGGTGGGATCATCCTACAGGGAGCCTCAGCAGAGGGCCCAAAGAGCCACATGCGGCTCTGGAGCCACAGGTTGCAGACCCCTGACCTAGGCATACAGGTAAGCCTCGAATTACGACTACAATTGAGGCCACAATTTCTGTTGCTAGACAAGACAGTCAGTTATGACTTTTGCCCCATTCTACAACTTGTCACAGATGTTCAGTGAATCACTGCAGTTACATTAGTAATACTGTTGTTAAGTGCATCTAGCTTGATTAGCTTGTTAGAAGGTCACAAAAGGTAATTACATGATCCTTGGACATTGCAACCATAATAAATATATGCCGGTTGCCATTTTGAATTTTGATGACGTGACACTGTGATGCTGCAACGGATGCAAGTGTGAAAATGGTCATAAGACACTTCTTTCCGTTCCATTGTAAACCTCAAATGGTCACCAAATAAATGGTTGTAGGACTGAAATAGGAAAATTATAAGTAAAAAGTAGACCGAAAGCAAGAAACAATGTAAGTAGGGGCAATCACCAAAATTAGTACAAGTTTTCATTTGTAAATGCAACAAATGGAGTGAATAAAAGCATAGAAAGGGCCACATTGTACTACGTAGAATTCAGAGGGGCATCATCCTATGTGTCACACGCCATCATTTGCCAACAATGTCCTGCTGGATTCTATGTAGGGCAAACAATACAAAAGAATTAATGGACACTAGTTTGCTATCAAGAGAGCCAGTTTGGTTTAGTCAGTAGGAGTGTCCATCCATGGAATCTTTTAAGACTTGTGGACTTTGATTTCCAGAATTTCCCAGTCAGCAATTTGGCATGGCTGGGTGGGGAATTCAGGGAGTTTAAGTCCTCAAGTCTTAAAATTGTCAAGATTGGACAATTTTAAGACTTGTGCACCGGGAAATTCTGGGAGTAGTACCTGGTTAAAGACACCTAGTAGAAACCAGGCACAAAGCCAGATGAGTGATGTTGGGTCAGTCACTCTCTTTCAGCCAGTGGTAGGTTGCTATCGATTTGCCCCTGTTAGGGTGAATCAGTAGTGACGGTTGTGGGAGGCTCTGCCCACCTGCCCGGATGCTTCTGTGCATGCGCAGAAGTGTCGTGCACATGAGCAAACCAGTAGCAAACCAAATTGAAATCCACTACTGCTCTCAGCCCTAGGAAACAGATAAGGACTTCTGTAATCTTACCAATACAGCTACAGGGAGTAGTCCAGGCAGACACCAGGAATCAACACTGTTTGGAAAACACACACAATTTGATATTAGGTTTCAAAACAAGGATGAAGTGGTATCTGAACAGTTTAAGCCCCTAGGATCACAAAATAACCATTTTTTGAAAAAAGAAACTTTACCAATACAGTCCACAATTGAGCAAGACATGCTGAATATATCAACAAGTTTCTCAAAATTTGTTTATCAACAAAGGCATTGGATTTTTAAAAATACATTACAGTTAACAAATTTGTCGTTTGTCTCACATGTAACCTGCATCTGCATTATTACCTAGTCTTTTCCCTCTGCATCATTCCTGTTTAAATCCCATATCAATTTAACTTTTGTGCAATTCATGAAGTGAACTGAATTTCACTCGGGTGTATTTCACATGGCACATTAGCCACAGTGAGGTTAGGTTTAGCAAATTTAGCAGACCATAGATTAAATTATGATTCGGGCAGAATGCTGCCTGTTTTTGTTAACCGACAGTTAATTCCTGATTTGGAAATAAAAGCAGCCACAAAGAGGGTTTCTAAGTTACCATTGTTTCCACTCCAATTCCTGCAAAACCAATTAAGATTGTTCCCATCTGTCTTCATATCTGCCACCCTTGAAATGCCAAAATACAGGATCATTGGCTTGCTCTGAGTTGCTGCAAATACTGCAGTAAAAAAGAAATCCTCTCATCCCGCTACATGGAAAACCAAAAATGGGAAAATTGCTTGTATGAACACATATTTTTAACCTGCCTTTATTAATTGATCAGTGACTGAAGGCAGTGAATATACTTATTACTGCTTCCCCCTGTTTCCTCCACAACAACAACCCTGTGAAATGGGCTGGGCTCAGAGATGGAGACTGGCCCAGTCACCGAGCTGACTTTCATGCCTAAAGTAGGATTAGAATTCAGAGTCTCCTGGTTTCTAGGCCAGAACCTCTACACCTACACATTCACCCTTGACTTTATTTCAACTTGTATGTGTTTGCCTGATTGTATGCAAAAAATTATAGTAGTTTCTACGGTGAGGAATTGCAAGCACATTAAGCCATTCTTATCCTTGAAAGTATAAAGAGTGTTGGTCCTAAAATGCTGCCTTGGGGGACACAGCTGTTAACAGGTGCAGGATTTGATAGGGTGCTCCCTATTTTGACCACTTGTTGCCTGTTTGACAGGAAACAGACTTGAAAGCATGATTTCCTATAAGCAGGGAAACTGACAGTCTGTAACCGTCATAGAGCTACCTGTTTGTTTAAAATGGTTTTAATGCACTTTCAGATACATCGTATATCTGAAAGCCAAAAATAAATGGACTCATCGCTTAAGCTGCTTTTGAACTGACACAGAATCCTGCTGTGTGTGAAAGTGTCCCAAATACTAGAGGCTCCAGCTATTATTCCGTTGTTCCTGCTTTTACTTCCTCAGGTTGCAGACAAATATGTAAGATTTCAGCTGTTAATATAGTTATTTTGTATGCTTGGCATACATACACACTGTCTTTCCAGACTCCAGATTATTAGAAGATTCAAGAATGGCAGTCTTGAATGGAAAGTCTAAAGGAGACTTTGGCATTCTTCCTAATTGAGGGACAGTAGTAATATAGTTGTAGTTCCTTGAGAGGAAAAGAAATTCCCACTCATATGTGTTCAAAGGTTCAACTTTATTACATTATATCATGTTACATACAATACTTGCTGAGCCTTGCCAAAGAATCCAGGTTTAGGTAATGAAGGTGGTGATTGACATTTAAATTGCAACCGAGACTGATTTTGCCTGCTAGGTTTATTTTTTAAGAATGCTATTTCATGGATTATTGTTATTCATTGTCAAGACTGGATATTGTTGTGCAGATCACTTGGCAGCAATAGTAACAGGCTGAACAGGAAACATAAATAAGTTAATCATTTTCAAAATGTAATGAAAGGAAGAGCATATTTCAAAAGCTCTTAGTCTGAAGTAGTAGTGAAAGAAATATATTTGTTTTAGACAATATGCATGCCTTTATTTATTTTATTTATTTATATCCTGTCTTTATTATTTGTATAAATAACTCAAGGCAGCTAACATGCCTAATACTCCTGCTCCATCTATTTTCCTCCCAACTATAATCATGTGAAGTGAGTTGGGCTGGTCCAGGGTCACCCAGATGGTTTTCATGACTAAAGTGGGACTAGAATACACGGCCTCCTGCTTTCTAGTCTGGTGCCTTAAGTGCTATTACTATTATATTATTTAGGTAACTGAAAGTGGTTTTTACCTCAGCAATGTTGCCAACTGCACTGTCGTGCTTTGAAAACATATTTTCCCTTTCATCCCCATGATCTCAGCTAATGAATAAGATGATCTTAAGTAATCCTCATAGGTACTAGTATTAAAGTATCCCCCCACTTTATTCTATCACAGTCTCAAGGAGCAAACAAAACAGAGGCAGTATAAGGATCAGCAGTAGGGAGGGTTAAGTTGGGGTCAAATGAAGAGGCAGGACTAGCATAGTGACTTCAGCTCCTTATTCAGGTAGACCAGTACATCATACTCCTTTGGCTGGCCAACAGCTGCCTCTTTTAAAGGGATCTGTCAGGTAGCCCAGCCACTGAGATTGCTCTATTTTCCCGCCGATCAATTGAACCAATGAGCTTATACTATGTTAATTTTCCCCTTGTGAACGGACCTGAGCGAAGCCTTTCCTGAAGGCTTCACTCCCTATTTACATATTTAACAGGGAGAACAAATATCTTTGGCCTTAGCCTTCTGCCACCCAAAGAACAGATTCACAACACTTCAGTTTGGTAATATAGAAGGGCTTAGAGAGAAGCTAGTGACTTTTTTTTGCCTTTCAGTTATCCCCCAATTGTGCCACCCAAGGTGATTGCCTCAGTTTTTCCATATGACGGAACTACCTTTGCGTATTAACAAGTTGGGGTAAGCCTACAGTCTTAGAAATGGAGATGGGATCTATTATGTGCCCCCCCCATGTGAATTAACAAGGCTTTTCTAGCGGTTGTTCAAACTGCCACACGGATGGTTAGTCATGCCAAAGAGGTTTTGTTTGTGTACTATGGATAAGTTCTACAACGTTTGATAAAAACCTTCAGAAAAGACCTGCCCACCCAAAGCTGTACTTGTCTGAATTATTTTCAGATTAAATTTACTGTCTCTTTATGAGATAGATCTGGTTGTAAGAAATTAAAAAAAAAATATTACAACCCCCTTATTTTATAGAGAATCAGTACAGACTTGTATTAATATCATAAAGTGTTTGGATATTAAAAATAAAATTGCTACTATAATTTTTTAGGGATGGAGTGCACTTTTTTTATTTCAGATATAATGCACAGTTTGGCTGAAGATTGGGTTGCAACTTTGGCAGTTGCTGTTATGGTGTATAAAGCAGGCCCATTACTGTAATTAATTAGTTCAAAATTCTTGTTTTAAGGCAAGGGTCTCCAACCTATGGGCCACAGCCCACTACTGGGCCATGGCCTATTCACAACCACACCTATTTGCAATCATGTGAGTGGCTGGCTGGTGTGTGCGAGCATTGTAGGGGCTCATGGCCCCACTTGCAGCAGCATTGGGGGTGTTTGGGAGCCCACTCATGCAAACATTGTGGGTGCTTGCCGCCCCACTCATGTGAGCATCATGGGCACTTGTGGCCACTCATGTGAGCATCATGGGCACTTGTGGCCACACAAGTGAGCATCATGGGCACTTGTGGCCACTCAAGTGAGCATCATGGGCACTTGTGGCCACTCATGTGAGCATCATGGGCACTTGTGGCCACTCATGTGAGCATCATGGGCACTTGTGGCCACTCAAGTGACCGCTCGCTGCCCCAGTCGCGCAAGCAATGGGTGCTCATGCACACACATGCGCCTGCCCCTCCCACAAAACCATCTCCTCTTTTCCCCCTCCACCCCGCTCTGGGCCGCCAACCCAGAAAGGTTGAGGATATCTCTGCTTTAAGGTATCTCAAATGAATATTCTAGCTTTAATTTATGGATCACAAAGTTTCTTCTTTTTTGTTCAGAAGAGTACTCCTATAAATGAAAATATTATATAATTGTTGCCATCTTTACCAACATATATATTTATATTGAGAGCCGTGGTGTTGCAGTGATTAGAATGCAAGATAGCAGGCTACTTCTGTTGATTGCCGACTATCAGCAGTTTGGCAGTTTGATTCTGACCAGCTCAAGGTTGACTCAGCCTTCCACCCTTCCAAGGTCAGTAAAATGAGGATTCAGATTATTAGGGGCAATATGCTGACTCTGTAAACCGCTCAGAGAGGGCTGTAAAGCATTGTGAAGCGAGTATATAAGTCTAGGTGCTATTGCTAAGTGCTATATTATATAATTTATCAGAATGCACATCCACCATTGCTGATTTTAGTTGGCACTTACATTTCCTTTGGTTTCAAACAAATCTACACATTTCAGAAATAATCTGCTTTGCAGATAATATGAAACATCTCCAGTACTCTTCTGTGGATTATTTTCCAATTTATCTGAGCATCTTTTGTTTCCATTTGTTCACTTGTTATTTGAACTTAGATGGATCAAATAAAATTGGAAGCTCTTAATGTGGAGATTAGGAAATGAGGGCAGAGGAGAGAATGCAGTCCCTGTCATATAGAATCAACTCTCAGTGTAAAAGTTACAGAGTCTTGTTTGTTTATTTGAAACGGGGAAGTAAATGTCTCGTTCTATCACGCCTCGTTTTGCCCAAGTTTAAACAGAGGTGTATTTCAACAAAAGGAACACTGATGTAGAAATAGATCCAGCCTGTTCTGGATGAAGCTCCATTCTCTCTGAAGGTTCTAGATGTAAAGTTGTAGGACTTGGAACAGGACCGCCTTGCTGATGACATCCAGAAGTCTGGATGGCTCCTTTATTTTTTTAACTATAAAAATGTTTTTTTAAAGGATAATCTTATTAGATTTTGACGAGTGGTTTCCTCTGGACCTCTTCCATATTGCTGCTGCCTGTTACTGCTATTTTAAATTGACTAGCTATTTTTTTTAAACTTTTTTTTTAATGAGCTGTGGTTTTAATTACTATGAACCATGGTCCCAAAGTAATATATTAACATTACTACAGTAGCAAAGCTACATAGCCATTGATGATAATAATAAACATATCATCAGCTTCAGTCAAGGTAACACAAACCTTTATGTAAAGAGTGTATTTTATGCAAAAAGAAAAAAAGAAACCGGAGGAAAAAAGCTGTAAATTATAAACCACAAAAAAGGATTTCCTGACATAAACAGCAGAGTGCAGTGACCCAGCACATTCCTTCTATGCAGAAAATTCCAAGTTCAGGCCTTTTCATTTGAAATTAAAAATACACTAAAAAGCTTGCAGTGAAAATATCCTTATTTCTGGACTACTCAATAACAGAGGGGTCAAAGGTCTTACTTAGCATAAGATCATTGCTTAAACACTCAACATATCTAAAATTATCATTCTCAGTCCTTTGATTTACATTCTGAATGAAACTGAAACAAGTCACCCTACAAAGTCAGTCACCCTTTATGACTTTAGCCTTAACTGACTGCAGAATTAACCCCACACCTTCATCTCTAAATCCCATTAATTATACATGCAGAACTTTATAGGAAGCCTCCCAATTGCCTAAATCTGACATTCAGAATGTGACAACTTTTTTGGCAACGGCTATCTATTATATAACCATAACGACATGGGAATTACTTTATTTTATTTTACAATAGATATTATAGTATATAATATAATATATATATTATATAATGTCTATTATATAGATATTATATTTTCAAAAATAATTTATGAGCGAGAAAGAGAGAGAGAAGGGAGGGAGGGAGAGAGAAAGAGAAAGAAAGGGAGGGAGGGAGAGAGAGAGAGGGAGTCATACATGTCATTTCCCTCCCCATATTTTCTCCACAACCAACAATGCTATGAGTAGATTGGGTTGAGAATGACTGACCAAATTATCTCTGGGAGCTTCCATGGTTGAGAATGAACTTCAGTCTGTCTCTCTCTGGGCCTACTCAACACTTCCATTATGTGAATCTTTTGTTTACACAAACGAAAAGTATCTTGTTGTACCTTAAAAACTGATCTGATCCCAATTCATTTTGTCATACATCTGATGAAGCTATTTGTAATTGATATGGCACTCATTCTAGTAAACCCTTGATGAAAGGTTGTGCATTTGTTTGTCTTTTGAGGTATTCAGAAACAATTCATTGGTTTGGCATCAAAAGTCCACCATGTCTTCCACTGGAAATTCTACTATCTTCTTATCCATCATTCAAAGATTCACCCTTTGTCCACCAAAGAACATTCTAATATTGGGTTCATTTGGTATTATCCTAGATATTTTGACCCCATGGATTAGAGCTGAAGAGGTAACAACTTAAATATAGCAAGATGAGCATTTTGCCATTACACGAATTCAGAAATGAAGCAAGGCAGTCTTGGAAAGAAGATTGCTTGTAGTTTATTTACAACAGAATGTAAGAAAAGGCAGTTGTACAAACAATAATAAATAACTGAAAAAGCAACAATTATGTACGTATGGAAACCATGAGACTGACTCTTCTATTCACGTCTTGTATTGTGTAACTTGGAGCATTTGGTCCTTCCTTCATTACACTAACCTTATCACCAAAAACAAACAAACAAACAAAAAACAACAACCCAGAAAACCTCACTACTATACACAACACTCAAAGTCACAAAGATTGTCACAGAAATAAAACAAAAAACTTATTTCTAGAAGGAACATTAAAAAAAAAAAAACATAAGACAATTGTAATTTTAAGACGATGCTGTCCAAACAAGAAAACCCTTCCCCACAATTAGTTTAGCTTCAAGCCTTTATGAAAACAGAAATCTGAATGATGGTAATTAATGAGTTCCTAATGACAAGTTCATGAACCCTTCCCATCTTATGATTTCGTTACCATGAATTGCGTACATTGGATGTCTTTTAAACAACAGCCATGTTCTAAAGTTCCAGTGCAGCAAATCCCAACCCAAAGTTGTATGAGAGGAATTTTGCTTGACTATCGGCCCTCAGCTAAGCATTGGGAAGGCTAACTGATATGTTTTGGTCAGCCTGTTTTGACTTTTTCTGCTCAGAGAGAGGAACACCTCAGGATCCAACCCTATGTGTGATTAAAGACATGCATCTCTCTTATTATCGTTCACATAAAAACTGCAGAGCAACTTTCATTCCTATTAACAAAAGTTTTTAAAAGTCTCATTCAAAGAAATGAAACATTGCCAATGACACAGAAATCTGCAGTAAGAAAAATTGCCCATGGCATTTCTATTCTAGACGCTACCATTCCAGCTGGTCTCTTTAACAGTAACTTGATTTATTTATTATCCCACCTTTTATGAATAATTCAAGGTGGCAAACATATCTAATACTCCTTCCTTCTCCTATTGTCCCCAGAACAACCTTGTGAAGTCTCTACCTGAAAATTGATTAGATTGTTTCTATTCATTCAAAATGAAATAATTGATCTAAACATACATCAATTGCGGTATGTACACTGATATGTGAAAAACAGCTAGGCTCAAATTTATTTTATGGCAATTTAACAACTTTTGTTGCAAACTTTCTTAGCAAATATAACCCCAGAAAGATTTCTAGCACATGTACATGTATTTTTAAAGATTTGTGTACATGGAAAGCATAACTGGTGAAAATTCACCAGAGTTTTCAACAATAAACTTTAAGCAACCTTTTTGAGACTCTCATGAATAAACTTTAAAAAAAAAAGAAGCTTTTCTTCCTTTTGCTTAGGAGGTCCAAGATGGGTCTTGAAACAGATAACTTCAGGAACCCTCTTTTTTGATAGGAAAGGTTAATTTAAAGCCAGCAGTATATTCATTTCAGAACATAGTCCTCCTTCCTCTTCTTAGCAATGATCAAATGTTCTCATTGAAAAAAGGGGGAACAGGCCTAAGGTTCAAAAGCCTAGTCAAGCTTCGGTTTGGTTTGCTGCACCAGACTTTATTGAAAGTGCCACTTTGTTCCACAAAACAAATAGATAAACATCCACAGGTCTGATCCTCACAAAAAACAGACAGCTAAAAATATACAGCAGATTCTGTACAAAATAAATCAGACAAGTCAACAACTCAGCCAAACGTTTTGCTCTGGAAAAGACACATTAGTGCAACCAAAAATATGCTAGAAATTTAATTTAGTTATTCTTCTTGGGTCAGAAGTATGTGGTTGTTGTTTTTTTAAAGCAGATGACAAAAATCAAGAAAGAAAAGAAAATGGGACAATTGACTACCTTAGTGGCAAAACTTTATGTGACAGAAAACAGAATGTGACAAAAGAGCGTAAAGTAATTTGTGAAGAGCATAGGTGCCTGAGAGTGTATATGCTGAAGAAACATCCATTTGATTTTTGCTAATTCCTGGAAATATAGGAAAAGCAAAGAGTAGGCAGATTGGCACATGGATTGTGTCAGCCATCATTTAGATATGCAGAAGAATCAGATTTTGTCTATTCATGAAGCACCCAATTTGGATAGCACATCACATTGAACAAATAATTCTTGCTGCAGCATTGAGAGCAGAAGGTATCATAGAAAAGTCCATTATTTTTCCATAGCATGCTATTACCTTTCATTTTTTGTTATTCCCAAGCCAAAGTATTGAGTAAGAAGTAAAATAGTTAATATAAATCAACACAATGATTTGATGTCTTGGCTTATCGATCTGTGCAAGATTCTAACAGCAGATACAGGGAGAGCAACATTTGGCTTAAAATTACAGAAATTATCACCATTTTCTGCTAACAAAGCCACAAACTCAGGGTGTATTTATGTACAGAAATGTAATAATAATAAAAATAATGAAAACATGTATTAACAAGTGTCACACAGAACTTCAGAATGCTGAGCAAGACAAAAAAAAAGATATTTTGAGTAATAACTGAGAAAAGGCATGAAGCTAAATGATGGGGGAATTAAATACAGAATTAGAGCTACTACATATTTTGAGTTTTCAAATGCACATAGTGCATTCTATTCTCCCACTCTACCTTTCTATGACTAAAATCTAAACGACAGTTCTCTTGGTATGTACAATTTAAGTAAGAAGAAGTCACTTGAGAGTTAATTGGAGATTTAAGTCTGCTACACTTTTTCATATGAAAATTCATGCTGCCGTGCTTACTATAAATTTTTTATTATTCAAAGTTATCTTTATCCCCCCCTGAGGTCTGGATATATATATCTCTATATTCCCCTTGTACTAATGCTATATGTTTATGACACTTTCACAAATGATTCTAGCTTAGATGTGGTTAACTACTGACTTAATTTACTAAATTAGTTTCTGAATGGATTGTAAGGAAAGGAACAGATGACAACTGTCCTAAATTGTATATGGAGAAGTATCTTTAATTCCTGAGACTGAAGGGTGATGGAATTAGCAGGCCAATATTTTGTCTCTCCAAACTATGTGGCTGGATGCAACTAATATCGCTTTCTGAGGTACCAAAAGAAAAACACTTCTATTTTCATTGTTGGAAAAGAATACAATTGAAGGAGCTCAGGAAGCTGGCAGGTTGTTTTGTTTCTGTCAGAAGATTCCCACATTAACTGTTTTGCTCTTAAACAAGGACTAGATGGAGGCTTCTTAATGAGTTGTCAATTGTGGCAGTGCACCATGTTTTCCTTTTCATTTTGAATTCAGGTGCCTGTACAGGTAGTCTTTGACTTACAACTGTAATGGAGCTACCTGTTATGGTCATAAATTGTGACAGTCGTACAGTAGTCACCCACATGACTGACCTGATTTTATGACCTTCTCTGCAGGGGTTGTTAAGCAAACCAATTGTTTCCTATAGGTAGGTTTTGCCAAAAAACAGAAGCAAATGCCACTTTTTGGCAAAAAATGGAAGAAAACATGGTCCTGGGACATGGAATGCTACAAACAGCCATAAATGCAGGCTGATTGCTGAGTGGCTGAAATGCTGTCATGTGACCACAGTGGTGGTTGGGAGGGGAGGTAGCTGTTGGAACTTTGGAGTCAGGTTATAAGTTCCCCGAGGTGGTCCATCCTAACTCTGAACCAGTGGTGAAATTCAAATTTTCTTTACTACCGGTTCTGCGGGCGTGGCTTGATGGGTGTGGTGAAGCTTGGTGGGCGTGGCTTGGTGGGCGTGGCAGGGGAAGGATACTGCAAAGTCCCCATTCCCTCCTTACTCTGGGGCCAGACAGAGGTGGTATTTGCCAGTTCTCCAAACTATTCAAAATTTCCGCTACTGGTTCTCCAGAACCTGTCAGAACCTTGTGGATTTCACCCGATCTGAACAATCGCTAAGAAACTGGTTGGAAGTCAAGGACTACTTGTATTCAAAGGAAGTAATAATAATAATGAGCATAATTGGAAAAAAAGTACCTCTTTTGGACAAAGCACTGAGTCTCATTCTCTTGAGCATGATATACTAGACTTACTGGTAGACGCACCTTTAAAAAAAATTGTTTGGATCTCCCCAAGTTTTCTTTCTTAATGTTATTAATAGCTCAGCCTCACTATTTCATATATTTATATATGCATATGTAAGATTCTAAAAATGTGTGTGTGCTTGTGCGCACATACACACGCACGGTTTTTAAAATGAGAGAAAGAATCTGCACAGTAAGCCTAACATATTTTACGCTACAATCTCTTGCTTTTGTTTTAACAGGCCAGCATGAACACCATCAACAAAACCTCTAGTTGTTGAATAGATGAATGACTGCTCATAATGTTGCGAAAAATGGGCTGACTTTTTAATGGGTTTTTTTCAATCTCGGCTTTCATTAATTTCATAGGAACTCAGAAGACCTGAGTTGAATTATGAATTAATAATAGCATCGTGTCTTGGGATATATTTGTCCCATTTTGACTTTGGAGCCTACTTTATTTGTTTGTGTTTCCATTTTTCTTCCTGCAATAGGTCCCAGTTCTCCAAAACCAATACAGAAAAGTTTCACAACAGCACAGAATAAAAAGGAGTTACAAATTTTTGTGCAAGATACAAATAGTTCCAGGGTCTCGAAATGATTATAATTTAAGACAAAGCTAGAGCACGTTGGTTCTTTAATTTTTGAAGAGCTTAAAGTGTGCATTAGCTACACCCAAATCCTGAGTTGTAATCTGTAAAAAGGAATCTGAATCTATTAGTATTCAAGTGTTGATCAGTGAATCAGCAGTTCCAAGGTTTGCTTTAAGGTGCATTCGGCCTGAGAGTAAAAAAAGGATTTCAGAAATGGAGATATAATGGCTTGAAATGAGAAATGTAGCTAAGGAGAACCTCATTCTCTTGGGATGTCCTCGCCAGCTTCATGAAATCCCTGTAACCTCTCCAGTCATCAACACTGTAATTTTAGATCTTCTGCTTGCAGCCATCACTACAAGAGACTGCTTTTTTTTTTTTTTTACAAGCTACTTCATTCTGGGTTGATAGCAACATTTGTCATATGGCTTAGAGCTTTAGTTTGGGAATCAGAGCACATGAACTATGACCTTGCATGCATTTAGCTAACTAGTTTCAGGGGAAGCCTAAGGGAATGGGGGAATGGGAAACGCATGATTCCAGATCAATATTTGTTTAAATCAAAACAACTACCATGAACTTTGCAAATTATATTCTGTCAGTCATAGCTTGTCATAAGGGGAAAAAAAGCCATGCTGGGTTTAGAAAGCATTTTTATCTGGATCTGGCAGCGTGAGAGTTTCTGGGGCAGACTTTTTCCGCGGACGATCTTTGGGAACTGCTAGGAATTCCGGTGCGTCTGTGGATAGAGGTGTAGATGGAGCACTAGAAGGAGCACTGCGGATCGAAGAGGGAAGGGAGATATTGGAGATGGATATTGCAGGAGGGAAGATTCCAATTTTCTTGTTGGTGGCTTCCTGAGTTGCTCGTTCAAATTCTCGGACTTCATCCATAGTCATGTCTTCAAGGAGAAGGAAAGAAAGAATGGGTTAGAACAACTGTGCAAGTTGGCATCAGCGCAAAGCTTTATTCGGGTGATGTGTCTTTAAGGAGTCATGCCCGACAGTGTGCATATTTATTTAAGAGGAGCTACTGCTACTAGTTCAGAAGTGCTGCTGAAATCTCAGGAGACACATCTGAACAGCATTCATCTCACTGTTAGAGTTACTGACCACTGAAAGAAGACTCTGGGACTGACAAACAAAACTATTTTTTCACAATGAGTGAAAAACACAAGATAGCAACATTTGTTTATTTCCAGAATTATGGCAGTTCTCGATTTATGACCACAACTGAACCGCACATTTTTGTTGTTAAGCAAGGTGGTTGTTAAGTGAATTGTGCCTAATTTTACAACGTTTTTGCCATAGTTGTTAAGTGAATCACTGTGCCTGAATTTTGTTCACGTGACCATGGGTATGCTGTGTGATAAATGGTCATAAGTCACTTTTTTTAGTGCCATTGTAATTTCAAACGGTCATTAAATCAATGGTTGCAAGTCGAGGATTACCATTATATTTTTATCTGGTTTCATTCAAAACAAGGATGAACGTGATAAAAATGAAAGCTGAAACAAACTATGAGAGACAAGATAGATCCTTTGTTTCAGCTTTGTTTTTGTTTGTTTTAGGTCATCGTGCTTATTATAGGGTACTCTGATTCTTTTGTACAGGATTTCCTTATCAATGTATTATAATGTAGCCACAGACATATATCCAGTGGGCTGCATCCAACTTCATGAAATAGTTTTATTGTGTGGTAAAATTGTCTTCATCTCTCTCCTGTCTGCCTTTCCCGTCATCTGCTCTGGAGTTACTGCCTTCAAGTCTCTAGAAAAAGAAATTAATTTCCATGGAAATATTTCAAAGAGACACTACTTGCAATTATTTATCCATCCCATCAGCAGATAGGTACTGCAATTCTAAATACAGGTTGAAAATAAAAATTTGGAAGAGTTTAAAAGTACTCTTATCTTTTATACCAGGGGTGGGTTCTGGATATTTTTGCTGCCGGTTCGCTCAAGGTTGTGCTATGTGCGCACGTGTGAAGCGCGTGCGCACGCAGCAATAAAAAACTAGCTTCTGCGCATGTGCAGAAGCAAAATCCAAATAGCAGTGCCCCACGGAGAAACTGACGGGACCGGCTCCGTGATGTCATCGCTAAGTACTACCGATTCGATAGAACCGGATAGAACCAGTAGGAACCCACCTCTCTTTTATAGGGTAAGTTAGATTTCATGATGGAAGCATTTCTATTTTTATTTGCATCTGCTGATCTTTTTGCCCAAATGGAATAACTTTTAGGGTTTACTGGCATTTCTTACTAGACAACAAGGACGATTTTATATTGTTAAATGCTGCTTTGTTAATACAGTGGGTAAATGCTGCCCTACTATGAGTCTTAATTATCTTTCACCAGCATGGAATATTTTTCCTCTCTCTCTCTCTCTCTCTTTTTGTCCATGTGGTATGGCCGTAATTAAGCCTTTTAGGACAAGAAGAGTCATTTATAATTTTACCTTTTTAAAAAAAGTGAATAGGAAAACTGCAATGGTAAACCATGATGTCTTATTGTTCTATCAGTTTCCAAGCTGTAGAATACAACATAGCTGCAGTTCTCTCATGTAATTTTAAAAATATACAGGTATACTTATGACCACAATTGAGCCCCAAATTTCTGTTAAGTGAGACGTCTGTTAAATGGGTTTTTCCCCATTTTACGACCTTTCTTGCCACAGTTGTTAAGTGAATCACTGCAGCTGATACGTTAGTAACCCAGTTGTTAAGTGAATCTGGCTTTCCCAATGACTTTGCTGGTCAGAAGGTGGCATAAGACGATCACATGATTTGGGGACACAGCAATGGTCATAAATATGAACTAAATTGCCAAGCATCTGAATTTTGATCATATGATCATGGGAACGCTTGCACAAGTCATAACTGTGAAAAATGGTCATAAGTGTTGTTTTTCAGTGTTGTTGTAACTTTGAATGATCACTAAACAAACCGCTGTAAGTCAAGGACTACCTGTACCTCATATTAAAGTTTAGATAAGGGGAATAATTTGATTCTGTCATCTTCCAGATAGAGTGTGACATTTTCTGTGCTCACATATGTATCATATGCCTATAGAAAAGCATATCAATATTGTACTAAAATAGTTGAGATTATTATAAATGAAGCTCCAGCGTTTTAAAACTCAACCAAAGTATTATTAAAACATTCAGCCTAAGTATACAGTTGAAAAAAGCCAACACATATTTCATTCCTAACATGAGAAGGAACTCAAGTGAAGGCAACAAATGAACAGTGCCCCCTGCAAGTTAAAATTGATTGAAAAATATAGGGGCTTTTGTTCTAACAACCATGAATTGTTGGAATGCAGTTGTTATAGGAAACACACCTGAAATAACTGAACTGCCCAATTATGGCTATAACAAAAGCTCAATTTAGCCAGATCAGATTCTTCACCTAACCGAAAGATCTTGGGTTTTTATTCAGATACATAAAATATTACGTCTTGAATAATTCCACCAGAGGGCAGAGTTACTTTGTTATGGTGTGTGTTTCCTTCAAACATACATTACAAATTTCATAGAGTAAATTATCTCCTTGGTTTCCCCCCCCCTTCTAACAGTTCAAAATTCAAGAAGGGTTCAGCAAAAGGTCATTTGAGGTTTCTGTACTTCAAGCCAGGTTCATGTTTTGAATATTGGGGAAGAGTTTCTTTAATCACAAGAAATTCCAGCTTCCTTTGAGTTTCAGCTTTCCTGCAGTGAGCACGGATTCCTAAGGAAGGTAACTAAGAGAAGTTCAAACACAAATACCAAACAAATGGTTGTTCAGAGCGGTTTGAAACCATATACTCAGGGAAAATCTAATTAGTAAAGTTTTAAATTACCACTCATCACTTCTGGGAGATGAAATAGTGCGAAAGACTTTAAAAAAAAGAGCAGCTGGTACTGATATCAATGTTATGTGGCTACTCAATAACTTGGATTAATGGCTGACGTCATCACAAGGGCAAGAGAGAAGCATGGCAACAGAAACCTACCATAAGACTGGCTTCATTATTTCTTGATTTCTTGATATTTACAGGTATTCCTCGACGGATGAACACAATTGAGCCCAAATTTTCTGTCGCTAACGGAGACATTTGTTAAGTGAATGCAGCCCCATTTTTATGACCTTTCTTGCCATAGAATCACAAACAGTTGTTAAGTTAATAACACGGTGGCTAAGGGAATCTGGTTTCCACGTTGACCTTGCTTGTCAGAAGGTCGCAAAAGGTGAACAATGCAACCAGCATAAATATGAATCAGTTGCCAAGCATCTGAATTTTGATCACGTGATCCTAGAGATGCTGCAATAGTCATAAGTGTGAAAAAGGGCCATAAGTCAGGTTTTTTCAATGCCATTGTAACTTTGAGTGGTCACTAAATGGACTGTTGTAGGTTGAGGACTACCTATATTTAATCTTCGCTGACAAGATAAAACTCTCTTATCTGTATTTATTTATTTCAGGAAAACAAGGTTCAGACCAGGGGTGAAATGCTACCGGTATGGCCCAGTTCGCCTGAACCGGTAGTAACAAATGCTTTTAAAAAGTTTTTTAAAAGTTTCCCAGGATTGGCCAGCACAGCTGATTGTCACAGCTGATGAACTTTTTTTAACTTTTTTTTAAAGCATTTTTTAAAAACTACCTATTCGCCCTATGAGCTTCCTGCTTATTGCAGAGGCTATTTTGTGTGAAGTCCAGCTGCTTCTGCATTGTGTGTGAGTCAGTTGTGTAGGAGTCAGTTGTGTAGCTTTGACCACCATGACCATGGCCACCAAGCCACACCCACCCAGTCACATGACCACTAAGCCACACCCACAGAACCTGTAGGGAACATTTTTAGATTTCACCACTGGTTCAGCCATATGGATGTATTGCATCAAAACTGTGGAGATAATTATGAAAGACTTCCAGTGCCCCCCTGTTTATTGAACATTTATGCCAAAATGAACATTGAGATTTCTTGCCCCTGTTCCCCCCTCCCACTCTATGTCAAGGGCTAGCAAGGGGGGAGATATCCTTTCCATCTGTTTCTACCTTTGATAACAGCCTAATTTAGGATTATTTACTTTTGACCATGTGAGATCTTAATAGAGGTACTCCTCAATTTACAACATTTCATTTAGTGACCAGTCAAAGTTACGACACTGAAAAAAGTGACTTCTGACCGTTTTTCACAGTTACAACCTTTGTAGCATCCCCGTGATCATGTGATCAAAATTCAGATACTTGGAAATTGGCTCATACTTACGACCATTGCTGTGTCCTAAGGTTTTGCAACCTTAGGACACAGTGAAGTCAATGGGGAAGCCCGATTCACTTAAAAACCTGGTTTCTAATTTATCAGTTGCAATGATTCACTTAGCAACTGTGGCAAGAAAGGTAGTAAAATCAGGCAAAACTCTCTTAGCAAATGTCTCACTTGACAACAGAAATGTTCGGCTCAATTGTGGTCATACATTGAGGACTACCTATATGAAAAGAGAGAGCATAGAAGGTGCATTCTTATTTAATATGAAAATTTGTTGTTGTTGTTTTTTGCAAGAATTCCCATTGCCATTCAACAATTTATTCTTTGTCTATTCCAGTATCCAGTTAGGTGGTACCATCTGCCAGTAGTTAAACTTACTAGATTTCCAAAAACCAAACGGGGTTAAACCTGGTTAGTTTTTGGATGGGGGAATATAAGAAAAACCAGGAAACTATAATGGATGGTTTAAAAAAGATTTTGAGGGAAGGCAATGGTAAAATGCTTCTGTACTGTTGCCAAGAATCTTATCTATGAAGTCATCCAGAGTTTGCCTGAAGGAGAGTTTACTTTTCCCAAATTAATGCTTTTTTCCTTGGAGATAAAAGTGCCACTTCCATTTCCTTTTCCTATTTGATTACTGCTCCTTGAGTAAAATGCAGAAATTTTAATGGAATGAGAAAGTGATGATGCCCACTTGCATAAAATACCAGCCTGATTTGTACATAAGAAAACATGATGTATGAGTACTTAATTATTTTTCAGCATGGTATGAAGAATGAACACATCCGTTGTGTCTGTGTATTATATGCCAACAAACTGGACAATCATAGCTTGTTAAATAAACGAAAGTTTAAAGAAGTCCTAGCTCAGCCATCTGAGCCAGGATATTATCTATTTCTGAAGAAAAATGTAGCATTGGAATATTAATTGCCGGAATCTGATGTTATAGATCACAGCCAGTGACAGAAAGGATTGCTCCATCAATAGGCAGAGCGAACAGAGACAAAACTGCCCACATGGTACATTCAGTTAAGCCTAACCTGATGATTTCATTTTCCTTGGAGATAACTCACCGCAGCTAAAGATGCGTAGGGACATGTAGTGCATCATCCCTTGGGTTTATTTTTGATTCATAATTCAAGGATAGATGTAATCAGCAACTCAAATGCCATTCACTTTGTCATGTCTATTTTTTTTAAGCTTAGCAGGATGTTTGTTCAAGTGAGCACCGGTTTTTTGCTTTATTTCAAACACACACACCTTAAAGTCCCTTAATTTTTTTTAATCCCATTGTTAAAAAGATAATAAGAGTCTCTTTTGACAACAGAGAAAAAAAATATTCTGGAGGCATCACAAGGAAACGAGACATCAGCCGGCACAGAAAATGTCTGTGTGTAAAAACCCTTCTCAACCTGGTGTTGATCCTTCCAGAATGTGATGGGGAAAATGGCCGACAGTGGCAGTGACCAAGCCTACTCCCATAGCAATCTCCTAAAGCTCAGCACATTCTGTTCCTTGTTTGCATCAAGAGGTGGGCAATATTTTTAAAGGCACTACATACACTTCCTTTGGCATGGCTCTCTATTTCATCCACAGGAGATGAATGTTGGTTGCACACTTTAATGTTCGTTTTTTCATGCATATTTTTCTCAAAGTCTCGAACATCCCCGAAAGTCATATCTGAAAAAGGTTCAAGACGATGGGACCTTCCATTAATTCAAGCTCAATTTTTAATCAAAGGAAGAATTCTAGGGGGGAAAAAATTCCTTCCTAGCAAAAAGCCACAAAGCAGGAAGCCAATTCGGGTATCAGTAGGCAAACAGCTAGATAAACCAGTCAAGGAAGGTAAGTTATAAGAAGGATCAGTTAAAAGGAATCACAGTGGAAAGTGGTTATTTCTGTGAAATGAGCTAGGCAAGAAAAGTGCAGAGTGCAGGCTTTGCCAAAGGCAGATATCTTCTAAAATAAATTTAGAAGATTTCCTGGTGGAAAAAAGAGGAAGGGTTAAAGAACAGCTGAAAAACCTACTTACCTTGTCAGGAACTTTGCCACACAATTATAGAGTACTACTTTAAATAACATGATGCTATCTATCAATATATTAAATTGTTTTCACACTACCTAGTTTAGACTGTAAGGGATATTGAACCATTTATATCAGAACTATCAAACTCCCGGCCCATGGGCCAAATGTGTAATGCGCTGGCCACGCCCGGTTTAGTGAAGGGGGAAAAAGTCCCAATATGTCATGTAACGACACCGTGACGTGCGTTTGACACCCCTGATGTAGATTAATACCAGAGTACTGGCGAGTAATAGATTAACTGAAAATTTTAAATTTGAAAGTCAAACTACCGTCAATATCTCTTCATTTTTTTAATCATAAGGCAGTGATGGCCTTTTTTTGCTCGGGTGTCAAAAAAGCATGTGCAAGCGCAATAGCGTGCGCAGTGCCTGCCCACACCCATAATGTGATGCCCTCCCCTCCACATACGTGCACAACCACTCCCGCACTGCCCCCCCACGCATGTGCGCAGGTCTCATTGAAGCCTCTGGACTTCCGCTTGGCCCATTGGCCATTTTCCGGTCTCCCCAGGCTTCAGGAGGCTTTCTTGAATCCTGGAGAGGGCGAAAAACAGCCCAACGGGCCTACTGGGCCTACTACGAATTTACAGTAGGCCCATTGGGTCCATGTTTTGCCATCCACATGCTCCGGAGGCTTTCCTGAAGCCTGGGGAGGGTGAAAACGGCTTCCTCCCACCCTCTGGAAGGCTGATATTAACTGGCCAGAGCGTACATGCATGCTGGAACTGATATAGGGCAATGTCTTGCGTGCCCTCAGATATGGCTCCATGTGCCACCTGTGGCACGCATACCATAGGTTCGCCATCGTGGTCATAGGACTGTCCAGTAGAATTAGACATATTCCAGTTCTCCCACAATAATGTTAAACATGAACATCTGGGCAATATTAAAAATATTTACAGGCGCATGCGCCCATTGAATTTTGTTTTCTCCTCTGGAGGAAAGAGCCTTCTTATATTGCAGTAGACTCCATTAAATTATATTCTTTTAGCACTTTCCTGTTTTAGCACATTCTAGTAATTCAACTCTCATAATACGTTCCATTAATACTCATATGATTCAAATATCACGTTTTCCTTTTCCCCCCTCACTTAAAATTAAGGAGCATTAAAAGGCACTGATCAAAGCAGCTTATAAGCAATGGGACCAGCATGATCAGAAGCATTTCTGCCAAGCAGTATTCATGCTCTTCATTAGCAACTTTGAAGTTAATGCAAGAAGTCTGTCTTACGGCAAAGCTAACAGTGTATTAGTCAACAATCTTACACAGGTCTACAGGATAGTAAGTCACACTAAAATCATGGCAACAGGTCTTTGTAAACAAGTTTAGGATTGAGGATTAGTCGACAATTAGAAAAGGAAGCCCTTGCATCAACAAAATATGCATTTTAAAATAAATTAGATCCTGAGTAGTTCTATATTAGTGCAGGGAATTCATTTGATACCTCTAAGAAATGTTGAAGATTGGTCAAAGTTGCAAAATATTCTAATTCTATACATTCATTTACTGTTATTCAACAATAACAATCCAAATACAGAGTTAACAAGAAAATGTAAGCGCTCATGATTCTCATGTATTTACAGTAATTATTTGGGGCCTGCCCCAAAGTTATTAGCACCATCATAGCAGGTAGCTCAGTTATAAGAAATGGGGAGCCTGTTAATTTTCTTAAAAGCTAAAACAGAAGACCATTTGGGACTTCTGTCATTTATGTCAAATGATAAAACAGTAGAAAGCTATTCTCATGAGAGAAACAGACTCCAGTGATATTTCCTTTTAAAGATTTATCCTTTTATACCTAAATGAAATTTTAATCTTTGAAAAGTGGTTCAGGTCTGGATAATAAAGGTTGGCTGGGAGATTCAATTATGAATATGAATAAGTCCTAGTATTGATTGAAGTGCATTTAATAGAACAAAATGTCAACTTTGCTGATGACCAGACACATTTCACTCTCCTTTCCCTATTCCATGTTTTTTAACTTAGACTAATAGGGACTTGAGTGATTGATTTAAAATATTTGTAACAGTGAATAACTTTTTTTATTTTATTAAGGAAAAAAATAAAGTTATCTAATATAACATAATATTAATTATACTGAAGTTTACAATGTAATCATAATGCTAATTTTTATGGTTGATATCTCTCTACAATATAAGTTCAAAACTTAGTTATTTAATTGGTTTATTGCATTTATACCAATGTATAAATGTATTCCACTGCAACAAATCAGTAGATTTAAATTGGATCTATTAAATGAGTTTTTCAACCCATTTCATAATCCTCAATTCTTCTGATCCATGAGGCCCTTATTTAGCACTGAAGTGAACATTATGAACCAGAACAGAAACAATACAGAATTATAGTTTGCAGTTTGGAAGTAAGCCATAAACTTGAATGTTTGCCTGTCTCAATTTTTGAGAAGTGGAAACTTTTGCAGAATTGTTGCTTGGCAAGGATATCCCTAACACAATTATTTCTATTTCTCTTTTAGTCTAAGCACTAAGCAATAAGGCCACCCATATTAATGTCTCCCTTCATTTTATGGCCACAAAAATTCCCTAGCCTTAGATAGATTTGTTGAGAGACTGATCGATTGAAACTCATCTATGTGTTGAGTTTCCGTGATTGGGGATAGACTTAAAACTATATTAGCCATTACATCATGGTGCTGGTGCTGAAATTCAAACTATGTTTTTAATACCTATCACAATTTGAGATTTGGTACTAGTCTTTAAAATAGGTATGTTAGATTTGAACCAGATAGATTTAAAATTTAATTCAAATTAAACTTGCTACTTAAGAGTTACAGATACTAAAGTACACATTTGATAAAATTATGAAGCCAGCATTGCAGCAGGATTGAACACAGAGCTGCAAACAAGTATAAACATTCTAAAATTATTAGCATTTTGTCTGAAGGATAGAACACGCTCTCCTCCATGTTAACTATTTCAATAAAAACAATTAGAATAAAAATAAGCAGGTCGCTCAGTACATGTCTGAAATAGTTCTTGTGCTTCTAAGTAGTTCTCTTAAAAAAAAACACGACTTACCATACCACTCATCCACCCACGCAAATGCTTGTCGGTGACCAATTAGCAATATGTCTTTGACCACCTAGGAGAATTAAGAAAGATTAAAAGACTGAGAGAACAAGAGTCACAAATAATAGTTTGTGGTAGAGGTAAAAAACATGGAGTATCAGGATCACTTAAAGATCTCTGAAAGCCTTCGGAGAACTTCAGGAACTGTTAATTTGGTTTTCTAATCAAAGAAAACCATGAAATCCAGGGCTAGAGAGTAGAGTACAGGTAGTCCTCGACTTACAACAGTTTGTTTAGTGACCGTTTAAAGTTACAACGGCACTGAAAAAATCGACTGACGACCATTTTTCACATTTATGACCATTGCAGCATCCCTGTACGTAGTCATGTGATTTACACTCGAATACTTTAACAACTGGTTCACATTTATAACGGTTGCAGTGTCCTGGGGTCATGTGATCTCCTTTTGTGACCTTGTGACCAGAAAAGTCCATTGGGAAGCCAGATTCAACATATTAACAAAAGTATTACTGATTTAAAAATTGCAGTGATTCACTTAACAAACGTGGCCAAAACACTTAACAAACGTGGCCAAAAGAAAAGTGATAAAATAGAGCAAAACTCACTTAACAAATTTCTCACTTAGTAACATACATTTTGGGCTCAATTGTGGTCGTAAATCGAGGACTCCCTGTAATGTTATTTCAATATACCAGTACTTAAATTAGAGCAGGGAGGGGGGGGTTCCTTTTGAGTGTAGAGGGCCTTGCCTGGCTGTCCCACTGTGGTTTTTACCCCAGAGTTTGTTCATTGCACAATTCTATCTCTGCTTCTGGGAATCCCACTTTCAATTTCTCCTTCACAGCCACGTGACTCTGGTTTCCCAGCAGTTTCCCACATTGTTTACAGTACAGTGAGCAAGTCAGGTGGAGAAGTTTGGTCTTTGTGCTTGCCTTTGATTTCTCCACTGCACGTTATCTTTGAGTAGCTAGATGGAAAAACATGCTCCTGCCTTGTACAATTGAGTAGAAAAGAACTAGGGTCATGGCAGCAGGCAACTTTTGAGGGGTGGCTCATAAACTAACAGCATGCATTGCATTCTCGTCTACTGGATCCCAAGACATAAAACAGTATATACAAGTAGTCCTCGACTTACAACCATTTGTTTAATGGTAGTTTGAAGTTACAATGGCAAGGAAAAAAGTAACTTATGACTGTTGCAGCTTCTCCATGATCATGTGATCGAAATTCAGATGCTTGGCAATTGGCATGATGGCTGTCCTGGGGGTGTGTGTGTCATGTAATCACTTTTTGTGATCTTCTGACAATCAAAATTAATGGGGAATCCAGATGCATTTAACAACTGTATTACTGACTGAAAAGCTCAATGATTCATTTAACAACAATGGCAAGAAAGGTTGCAAAATGGGACTAAATTTACTTAAGAACTGTCTTGCTTAGCAATGGAAACTTTGTACTCAATTGTGGTTGTAAGTCGAGGACTACTCATACCTATATACTAAGATACAATCTTTTAGTAGATGGGGTACAATGTTTGACTTAGTGTTTAAAACAAAGCAACATGGCCCCTGATATATTTAGTTTTGCTTCTAAATCCTGGGGGAGGTATTAAAATGGGGTATTTAGGTTCTAGGCAACCTCCTAGAAGTTGCTAAATACCTCCTAGAGCAAGTCAAGAATTGGGACATAATTCATAGAAAGTGAATTTCACTATCTTTGAAATGTGGAAAGCTGTCCATCATCAGGGTAGATTTATCTGGACTCCATGTATAATCAGTTAGATGCAAATAATCATCAGAAATAGTCCCGCATTCCCTGAAAATAACATCTATATCCTCTTATATTATGCAGAATTTCCTTTTCCATTTTGTTCTTCTTTGTCTGTTTCAGACCTTCAATCTAAAATAAGCCAAAAAATGTGCAGAATTTGAGGACATAAATTACAAGCAGATTTCATTAGCAAGTAAACACTAGCTAAGGATTTATCTCTCTCTTTCATGCACATCAAAGGCATCAAAGGGAAAAGAAATGTTGGTTAGTTTCATTTTCATGTGTTCATTCAAACCTTCATGCAGGTTTCTGTCAAAATAGAGTAAAAAACAGCACTGCAGTGGGTCAGCAGCCGTAGTGCTTGTTAGCCCGAAACTACCTGAGAAAGTGTTAATCATGCAATTTTAGAAGAAAATTAGGGTTGGTAAATTGAAATAATGACAGGGCCTCTAAGAAAGCTTTTTTTCTAATAAACTGTGTATTCTGTCAATAGGATAAAGCTAATCTGATGGGATTAGAGCCAAGGGACTGGCACAACTTCCTTGAAGATAAATACTTCAACTGTACAACTTAATTGTTTTTAAGAAATAGGTAAAGGGAAATAGCATTCAATGAAAATGCGTATTGTATAGAGAAAGTGGGCTGAGATGATTTATTATTTTTCTCTAATTACAGGGAGATGGACTCAAATGTGGCCAGCTTAACTTGGCAATTCTCTACTCGATGGGGTGGTGGTGCCCACCAACTTGGCAGGCTTAAAAATGGATTAGGTAAATTCATGGAGAAGACAAAGGCTGTAGGTGATCTCCAGGACAGGAGTCATGATTTGCCTTGACATTTTAGAAGTATCTGCCTTCTCTTTTCTTCTTAAAAGAATTCTTAATTATTTTGATTCCGTATCCTCAGAATGACATGCAATTCTGAATTGTGGAAAACTAAGTCGTACCAGATAATTGCTTCTCTTGTTACGAGCTTTCAGGAGGACATAATTCATCTCAGTCTTAACTTTTCCCTTTCAGCTCCTGCCCTAACTTCTTTTTGTTGGCACTGTTTCATAGTTCCATTGTTTCTTTTTCTGAGTCAATCATTCCTTGCCTTCTGCTTGCTTTGAATTCTGCAATCCTTAATTCTTCTTTCTCTCTTTCTTTCATTTATACATTACTCAGTGAAAGCTCAGTGGAATTTATAAATGGATTTTCATATATAAATTATCATGGTGCATCTCAATCGGGCCGAGATTTGAAATACCATGGTAAAGCATGCAGATTTTCATGGAAATCACTGTAAAATGTTATATTTTGGTATAAATTTTCCTGTTTTTTTGTGTGCATTGTTAACTTTTAGTAGATATCCTTTGTGGTTGTGTTTAATCCTTGAATCAATTTATTGCGATCCTGATGTCATGCAAACTCTGTTTCAGTTTCAGTGATGTTTTACCCATTAGGACCCGAGAAAACATATAATCAGAGAGACTTTCCTCACCAGGAAACCTCAGTCCTTTCTGTAGTTTTGTAATGTCTTGGTAAGATAGCAATATGTTCCCTGCCTCTTCGTGTTTCCTAGCTGGCTAACAAACTGTATTCTCCTTATTGTGGTAGAGCAACTATTTTGAGGATGATTGGCATGAATTTCCTGCCAAGTGGTGGGTTCCTACCGGTTCGGACCGGTTCTATAGAGTAGGTAGTAAGCTGCTGGTGATATCATAGACCTGGTTCTGGTCCGTGGACGCCACAATCTTTTTTTTAAATTTAAAAAATATATATATTTATTTTGAAATTTTTCTTTTTTTTCCCTTCTGCACATGCACAGAAGCCGGGTTTCCTCCACTGTGCATACGTCGCCATCTTTTTTCGGCCTTTTTTTTTTTTGAATCTTTTGAAATTTTTTGTATTGCGCATGCATGCACGCATGAAGCGTGCGCAGCGCAGGAGTCAGCAAACCGGCGGTGAGGTAAGTTAGAACTGTTTCTGCCCTCCCCCCCCAAATCCTGATATTTCCCTTAGGAATTAATCAACGACTGAGAAAAACTAGTCAATAGTGCACTTCCCTTGAAGCTGTGAGAAATCAGAATGAAGTTTATATGCCATAGCCCTGTAGTGAATTAAACAGGAAAAGCTATTTGACTGACATGATTGTTTAAATCATGAGATGATATGAGGCCTACATCACAAGATCACAAGGGAACATTAGTTTTGGCAAGGTAGTCTGATGCCAAAGTAAGTGGAAAGCGACTAAAAGTCAGAGTAAGTAATTGTAAACATTTGTAAATATAATCACATCAACTTTTTGAATAATGCTCATTGCTGATTGTTCAACTTCCCACAATTTTCTCCACATAAAAGCTGTACAGGATAAGGGGGGTGGGGGTGGATATGCAGCCACTGCCCTTTACTCACCTTGTGAACAAACTGCTCAACTCGAGTCTGAAGTCCCCATACTTCAAATTTCACAGATACAAGTTTGTAGGAGCACATAATAGGGTCTTGTGTTTCTCTCCAACCTTCTTTTAATAGACCTCTCCCAGTTTTCTCTGATTTGAAGCATTTAGGATCCTATGGAGAACAAGAAGACTGAGTGAGCAACCTAGTTAAGAAATCTACCTTTGAAAAGAAAAAGAACTATTTGTTTAGTTCTTATGACCACAATTGAGCCAATTTTTTTTATTGTTAAGTGAGATATTTGTTAGGTGAGAATTTTACCCCATTTTGTAACCTTTCTTGCCATATTTGTTAAGTGAATCACTGCAGTTGTTTAGTTAGTAACATGGTTGTTTAGTGAATCTGGTTTCCTCATTAACTTTGCTTGTCAGGTCACAGAAAGTGATCACATGACCCCAGGACAGTGGTGGGATTCATTTTTTTTTTTACTATCGGTTCTGTGGGCGTGGCTTGGTGGGCATAGCAGGGGAAGGTTACTGCAAAATCCCCATTTCCTCCTGATCAGCTGGGACTCGGGAGGCA